>PVJS01062562.1:0-10705 GCA_004027185.1 Glis glis | reverse complement strand
CTTTATTTTTGAAACCGGGTCTCACGAAGTTGCAGAGGGCCTCACTAGGTAGAGAGAGAGAGAGAGAGAGAGAGAGAGAGAGAGGAGAGAGAGAGATAAATCATGCGCGCGCCCGCGCATGCGCGCTGAGGTTGGCCGCGAACTCGGATCCTCCGGTCTCCGCCTCCCAAAGTACTGGGATTACAAGTGTGCGCCACCACGCCCGGCTTATCTTGGCTTTTTAAGTCACAAGGGAAATTTCTATTTTATTTAATCAGTTTGCTTGGTATGCCCACTTAACTCTAGAGTCAAGAAAATTAATTATGTAACTTACATTAAATAGTAGTTTAAACTATTTTTAAAAAACTTAAATATCCACTCCAGAATTTTTTACAAGTGTGATTTTTAACCTGGCAACTTCAAGACCTGTTTTTCTTTCCCCAACTACCTGTATTTGGAATTCTCTGTATTATCATCATACATTTTTTAAAAAACATCTTTTTATCTCTTGAAGTCTCTTTGAAGTAATGTTTCTTGAACTTCTCTTATGGTTTGTCTTTTTGTGTTTCGGGATTTCAAGTATATAGAAGTTATTTGTCAGTGATAACAAAATATTTTAGTTTTTTGTGCCTGTGTTCTTTAATATTCTGAAGTTCCTCCTAGTAGCATGGCAGAATAGTATCTTTTCAGAATTTGGTCACATAAATTTACTTTAATCTTGTTGACTTATTATCTCTGTAGAAATAAAATAATTTACTTTTAATTTCAGATTAGTATATACTTTAAAGTGTGACTATAAGAATAGACCTTTTATATTGTGATAAGTAGTGACTAATTCATTTCTTGAAATAGATTTTTAAGTTGAAACTTTAGGGGGAAAACAGCTCCACATTTGGAGAAAATAGTAGAAATTATTTTGCCTTTATATCATGTTAAATAAGAGCAAATATGATAAATTATGGACATATGACCAAAGTTGGTTATTAAATACAAGAGAAAATGTATGGATTTGTCTCCACACAGAATATGTACTGTTGTTGAAAGTGTTCTAATTTGTGGCATAACACTAGGAAAATTAACAAACTTTTAAAGAATAGTTACCTGTTAGAGTGACCTATGTTAATTGTTTTAGTTTATTGATCTTTGGTTAGTTTTGAATATATGTTGTGGGCTAAAATGACTGAAGAGAGAATTTAAATTTTATTGATTAAACTTTTCTAATTTAAAATTTCACCTAGTTTTTCCTCCACTAAATAATTTCTTGTCAATAGTCAGGGCTTTGCAGATCAACTCGCTCATATTTCATGCTTTTAGAAACATAATTTGATTTGAAATTTAAACCACTTTCTGAAAGGTAACATAAAAGCAAATCATCAAGCTCTGGCATTTTTCCCAGTTGTTTTTGTTCTTTTCTGTTTGCATAAGTTAGGCTGGTCTCCCGTTTAGCGTATTGATATTATATGTCTGTAATTTACCTAACCTTGCTGACCATTTTCTAGGGTACTCAAGATTCCCTATATTATTTGTTGTTACGCTTTATTTTGTTAGTTCTGGCCTGGTGGGTATCACACGGCCTTTCTGCTCATCCATGTGGGTGAGAAGTAGAAGAAGGAACCATAAACCATAAGCGAGCTGTCAGGTGGAAATTGTGTCAGGACTCTCTCATATTGAAATAGGCTGCTGAGGAAAGTTTCCGAACTTAGTATTTGAAAAAATTAAGTTCTGTTGCCATCTGTCTGGATTTATTTGCTTGTAGATAAGCTCTTACCTCAATATATTTTAAGTCCCAGGTTGACTGATCTAGTCATATACACCTGCTAGTGTGTATTTAGTGTAGATACTAGTGTTTTTATTCAAGAGAAGAAATAAATGGATAGATTCTGTTAATGATATATAGAAAACCAAAATAGCTGGAGCTTTAACAAGATAGATGCTTGTTTGTATCTCTCATCAAAGTGTGGGCTGGGAGTCCAGAACTAGAAGGGCTCAGGGGGCTTGGGTGCTTCCAGTTAAGCATGCTGCCACCCCTTGGGCGTGGCCCTCACCCCATGGCTGTAGGTGGTGATGGATGTTCTAGGCCGTAGCAAGGTTCCTAGGAATCTCCCTCCCTCCACCCCTTCTGCTTAAACCTTACTGGCCAGTGCTCAGTCACATGGCTGCACATAGCTGCAAAGGAGCGGGCCAGTGAAGTCTTTGCTCTGGTAGGTCATGTCCCTGTGAAAATCTGTTAATGAGGTTCTGTTAATGAGGAAGAAGGAGAGGAAAAGGATATTAGCGAACAATTGTCAGTCTCTTCCTAGGACTTAATTCTGCTGTATACTCTTAAGTGTTAACACTATGACCATTTCAATCTGGAGTATTTAGTTTTGGGGGGTGGTAGGACTCGCCTTCCCTAGATAGATGATTGAGGAAGCAGTAGTTGTTGGTGGGGTTCATGACCCTAAAAGCCCCTTCTTCTTTTAAGAACTTTAGAAGAATCATTGTAATCCCTTAAAAATTAAGATTTGGTCATTCTTCTAGCATAGCCATTGCCAAGACTTTTTATGGTTTTAATGTTTGAAATATTTAAGAAGGTAGGACTGTTGAGGTAGTTGTGCCACTTCTATTGATATATTAACTGAAAACATTGCTAATATTTGAAAGCTTATTTTTAACAGAGAACACTGGTGAGAGTAGTTGGTACGTCCATTAATCACATACATTTTTAACTTATATTTGATTTCTAAATTTGAATAAATCTAACTTTCCCAGTTATCTTTTGGGGGAAGCTAGATTGGTCATCCTGTGGTGGGGCGTAAGCATGTGCTTCAGTGTAAGAACGTGTGGGCAAGGGCTTCATGACTATATGGAGAGAGTACTGTGTCCAGGACCAGGAAGGTTCTGGGCAGAGAGGAGGAGGGGGAGCTGTTGACTGAGTAGGAGGACGGAGCCAGTAAAGGGGAGGCTGAGCTGGGAGGAAGAGGGGAGTGCAGGGAGAGAGCAGACACGTTGAGGCTGAGAGGGCCCAGCCCAGCTGGGGAGGTACCAGTGGTTCTGGGTGGCTGCAGTTTGGTTATAAAACTAAAAGTAAAGTTGGAGATATGTGTAGTAACCATATCTCCAACCATGTAGTAACCATGGGACAAACCAGCCATGTCTACTGTGCTAAGAAGTTTTGAATTCTTTCCTGAAGGCAGTGGAAAACTACCAAAGGATAGTATAAATGATAACAGTGTCATTTTAGCAAGACCACTTTGGAGAGAGTGGGCTGTGGGGTTGAGATGACACTGGAGGCCGCGTTCCGCCCATGCTGTGGGCTAGGAGCACATCAATTTGCTTTGTGTTTAATATTCAAAATCAGTGGAAGAGACCAGAAGATACAGAGACAAATCCATACAGTTATAGCCAAATGATCCTTGGCAAAGATGCCAAAAACATACATTGGAAAAAAAGCCTTTCAACAAATGGTGCTGGGAAAACTGGATATCCATATGTAAAACGAAGCTAGACCCCCTAGCTTTCACCCCGCACAAAAGTCAAGTCAAAATCAATTAATCAAACACTTAGAAATTAGGCTAAAAACTTTGCAATTACTGGAAGAAAACACAGGACCAACCCTCTAACATAGAGGCACAGGCAGAGTTTTCCTCAGTAAGACCCCTAAAGCTCAGGAAATAAACCAAGACAGTAAATGGAACGACATTAAATTAAAAGCGTCACAGCAAAGAAAACAATCAAAAGCATGAAGAGAGAGCCCACAGAATGGAAGAAAAATCTTTACCATCTATTCCTCTGACAAAGGACTAATATCTAGACTATATAAAGAACTAAAAAAGCTGGGCATGGTGGCATATACCTGTTGTAATCCCAGTACTTGGGAGGCTGAGATGAGGATTGCAGGTTTTGAGGACAGCCTTAGCAACATAATAAAACTCAACCTAGCAAGACCTTGTTTCAAAGCAAAAAATAGAAAAGGGCTGGGAGTGTAGTTCGGAGGTAGAATGGCCCTGAGTTCAACCCCCAGTACCACACACACACACACACACACACACACACACACACACACACACCACACAATAAATAAGAAAAGTTTAACACCAAAAACAAAACAGAAAGCCCCAAATTAACCCAATCAATAAATGGGTAATTGAACTAAACAGACATTTCTCAAAAGAAGAAATGCCCATCAGAGGAGTAGCTGGCAAAAATCTTCTCCCATTCTGTCGACTCTCTGTTGAGGTTCTTGATTGTTTCCTTTGCTGTGCAGAAGCTCTTCAGTTTAATGCAATCCCACATATTGATCCTCATTTTAACTTCTTGTGCCTTTGGGGTTTTGTTGAAGAAGTTTTTGCCTGTGCCTATGTGTCGAAGAGTTGGACCTGTGCCCTCTTCAAGTAGCTGCAAGGTCTCTGGTCTAATTTCCAGGTCTTTGATCCATCTTGAATTAACTTTTGTGCAGGGTGAGAAAGGGGGGTTTATTTCCATTTTTCTGCATGTGGTAACCAGTGTTGCCACCACCATTTGTTGAAGAGGCTATCTTTTTTCCAGTGCATGTTTTTGGCTCCTTTGTTAAAAATCAATTGTCTGTAGGTATGTGGATTTGTTTCTGAGTCTTCTCTATTCTGCTCCATTGGTCTATGTGTCTGCTTTTGTGCCAATACCATGCTGTTTTATCACTATGGCTCTGTAGTATAGTTTGAAGTCAGGTATTGTGATGCCTCCTGCATGGTTCTTGTTGCTGAGAACTGCTTTGGCTATTCTGAGTTTTTTGTTGTTCCAAATGAATTTAAGGACTGATTTTTTTTTATGTTTGTGAAGAATGGCCTTGGTAATTGAATGGGTATTGCATTGAATGTGTAGATCACTTTTGGAAGAATGGCCATTTTGATGATATTTATTCTGCCTATCCAAGAGCATGAGAGGTCTTTCTATCTTCTAAGATCTTCAGTTTCTTTTTTCAATGTTTTATAATTTTCCTTGTAGAGGTCTTTTACATCCTTGGTTAGGTTTATTCTTAAGTATTTTATTGTTTTGGGGGATATCATGTTTGTGTTTTTCCTATCTAATAAAATTGGTAGGATGGCTTCCCTTCTGCCCTTTGCATAAGTTAGACAGAACTACTTGTTCTTTGTTGGAAATAAGATTGTCTACATTAGGTCCAGGGTAGTTTCTAGTAACTGAAGGAAATTATACACTTTAACATTCAAAATTAGTGAGTTGGTTGTAAGAGCTCTCCTGTAAGGATAAGAAAAGTGATGAACCATTTCTGTGTCAGAGGACGTTTCAGTCCCTTGGCATATGAAGCCACCCTTCACTTCCTGTGGCTTCGGGGGGTCCCTGCTGCCCCGCATGCGGCTGGCTCACAGAGCCCCCCTCCCCGTTACCACTGTGTGACGGTCCCCCAGCATTGCTGTTCTCAGCTTTGCTTCACATCTTGCTACTCTGAACCAGATGTGACGGAAGATGGAACACGTAGGCTGAGGCTCTCCCCTTTCCTGTACCTCTGTAGTAGAGAGCAGAATTGTATTTATTGGTAGACACTGGTGTCACCGAAGGTTGTGTCCTGGTGGTGCTTGAACGGGAGAGGCTGAGCCACCAGTTGAAGAGGGAAGAGGGGGTGGCAGGGCCCCAGTGCCCCTTGTCCTATAGGTGTGGGCCTTCACTTGGCGCCTTGCAGGAATGCTGTGACATCTGGGCTCAGCGCGATGTGACCATGACAAAACGAGGGAGCTGGACCAGAAGCCTCATGCTTTTCTCTTTTTATAGGAGGGAATCATTTTAATAGTCTCTTAGAAAATTGTTTTTCCTGTCCCTATTAGTTGGTTCCACAACAAAAGTTTGGGCGATGCCTTCATGGGAAAACATCATTTTCTGAATTTAACAGGCCCCTGTATGTGATTTAGAGCTAAGTGTACACATCTTGCACATGCACTCACACCGTGCATGCTCAGTTTATTTCCTGAAGGAAAGCATGATGTAAACAGTTCAGAGACCGCTGCTGTAAGCCACAGCTGCCTCCTCTTGGGTTCTGGGCACCGTCTTGGTGCGGGCTGTGGGCTGCACCGGTGCACGGCTTCGTGAGTGACGGGATTCTCCATGGCTGCCGGTGGCTTATTCCCATGTGCTCTCATGTGCATCCCGGCTGTAGAGAAAGTGTATTCACTGACATCAGGAAGTTTGTTTTTTATGTATGAGAACACTTGGAATCATAATTAAGTTGAATTTTGAACTTAGACGGCAGAAGTAGCAGCAGTAGTAAACAAAATCTTTTTGTGAACAAGAAGGTGAGACTTTCCCTGAGAAGCACTTGGCTTGTCATCCCTTGTGTGTCCCTCATAGTTACTAGTTTGTGTGTCTCAACTTATTTGTGTGTGGAACGGGGGTAGAATTCAGTACAGGCATTTCTGAAATCTGGCAAAGTTTAGTTTTCCAGGACTGTTTGATTAGCAATTTTTATATCTTAAAAGCAGTTTTTCTCACTGAAGTTCTAACGTGCCCTGTTGTTTTATTCTCGTTTCTAGGGAATATCTCGGTAAACAGCTGCAATCGGAGCAGCCTCAGACTACTGCGGCGCGGAGCTGAGCCACGTCCCAACCGCCACTTCACCCGCGAGGGCTGACCCGGAGTGGGAACCTCAGTAGTTACGGTCAAGAATATAATTTTTGATTAACTTGTAATTTTCTTCTGTTGTGTAGCTTTTCCCAGTGCTAATTTCTGAGAAAAAAGTGTATGCTTATTAAGTTGTATGAAAGTGGGTGCTTTCTATATCTAAGGAAAATATTACTATTACATATATTGCTTGAAGTTCCTGTATTTATTGTTCTATGGAAATGAATATAATTATTAAAGGATTCTCACTCCAAACATGTCATTTCTCTTTACATATTCCTGACTTGGACTTTGAACAAAAGTCACTTGTCCCTTTTCAAACCAAATTGGGAGAACTGAGTGGCAAATAAGTACATATTTTGAAATGATCCATCTACAAATCATCTATCTATCCTCTCTCTCTCTCTCTCTCTCTCTTTCTCACTCTGCAGCTATTACTTAGGGTGAGCAATACAGTATCGTGTTACTTAATGATGGGGATCTGTTCTGAGAAATGTGTCCTTAGGCGTTTTCCTTGGGCAAGCCTTATGGAGTGCCCTCGCAAGCCCAGCTGGTCGGCATCCGGCACTGGGCCATTTGATGCAATCAAGAGATGAGGTGAACGCCAGGTAGATGAGTTTGCTGTTGACTCACATAGCGTGTGTGTGTGTGTGTGTGTGTGTGTGTGTGTGTGTGTGTGTTGCTGAGCATTGAACCCAGGTGCATTCTACCTCTAAGCTATAACCCAGCCCTATTATTTTTTATTTTGAAACAGTGTCTCGCTGAGTTGCTGAGGCTGGCTTCGAACCTACCATCCTCCTGTCTTAGCCTCCCAAGTACTGGAATTACAGGCATGTGCCATAATGCTGTTTTACACTAAACTTAAAAAAAAAGTAGAAGGAGTATACTCTAAAATAGTGATAAAAAGTATAGTATAGTAAATACATAATCCAGGACGGAGTCATTAATCATCACTATCAGGTATTATGAACTGCACGTAATTGTATATGCTGTTTTACATGGCCGTGTGCCGCACAGAAGGCTTGTTTACAGTAGCATCCCCACACACGGGAGTAATGTGTCCGATGTCACCATAGCTGCAGTGTCACTGTACAGGGATCTTGTAGCTCCATTCTAATCTTATGGACCACCATTGTATATACAGTCCATTTTTATGTGGGAGTGACTATATTTAGAGAACCTTAAAATCTTATTTTTTTAACATGATCCTACAGTCTAAAAAATTTGCTTATGGAGCTCAATGAAAAATTTCATGTTTAAGTTAGTTTATTTCATTGATTTCCTGTACTTTTTGTGTTTTAGTACCTCAAGTTTGTTTTGTACTGATACTTTTTGGTTTAAATATTGGCAAAAGACATTCTACCAAAAGTGATCTACCAATTCAATGCAATCCCTTTCAAAATACCAATATCATCTTCATAGAGCTAGAAAAATCAGTCCTAAATTTCATATAGAAAAACAAAAGACCCAGAATAGCCAAAGCAATTCTTAGCAATAAGAACCATGTAGTAGGCATCACAGTTTCTGACTTCAAATTATACTACAGAGCTATAGTAGTATAGTAATAAAAATAGCATGGTATTGGCACACAAATAGACACGTAGACCTATGGAACAGATTAAAAGATAGAGAAACAAATCCACACATACATTGAAAAAAGACAGCCTTTTCAACAAATGGTATTTGGAAAGCTAGTTATCCATTTGTAGAAAAATGGAATTAAATCCCTGCTTCTCACCCTGCACAAGAATCAACTCAAGATAGATCAAAGACCTGGAAGTTAGATCAGAGACTTTGAAATTACTAGAGGAGGGCATAGGTCTAACACTCCAACATATAGGCACAGGTAGAAACTTCCTCAATAAGACCCTCAAAGCTCAGGAGATTAAAACAAGAACTAATAAATAGGATGACATTAAACTAAAAAGTTTCTGTTCATCAAAGGAAACCATTAAGAGTCTTAAGAGAGAGCCTACAGAATGGGAGAAGATCTTTGCCAGCTATTCCTCCGATAGAGGATTAATATCTAGAATATACAAAGTACTTAAAAGAGACTAATCACTAAAAAAAAAATAATCCAATCAAGAAATGGGCAATTGAACTAAATAGAAACTTTACAAAAGAAGAAATACAAATGGCCAATACATACATGAAAAAATATTCAACATCATTAGCAATCAGGGAGATGCAAATCAAAACTACACTGAGATTCCATCTAAGCCCAATCAGAATGGCAATCATCAAGAAGTCAAACAACAATAAATGCCGGTGAGGATGTGGGGAAATAGGGACTCTTCTACACTATTGGTGGGATTACAAATTAGTGCAGCTGCTATGGATATCAGTGTGGAGATTCCTCAGAAAACTGGGAATGGATCTACCATATGATTCAGCTATACCACTCCTGGGTATCTTTCCAGAGGGACTGAAATCAGAATATTATAATAATACTTGCATATCCATGGTGTTTGTGTGTGTGTGTGTGGGGGGGTACGGGGGATTGAACCCAGGGGCATTCTACCTCTGAGCTACACTCCCAGTCCTATTTTATTTTTTATTTTGAAACAGGGTCTCACTAAGTTGCTGAGGCTATCCTTGAGCCTCCTGTCTCAGCCTCCCAAGGACTGGGATTACAGGCGTGTGCCACCACGCCCAGCTGCATATCCATGTTTATAGCAGCACAAGTCATAATAGTCAAATTATGGAATCAACCTAAGTGTCCATCCACAGATGAATGGATTACAAAGTTATGGGATATACCCTCAATGGAATTCTACTCAGCAATAAAAAAGAACAATTATGTCATTTGCAGGAAAATGGATGGACCTGGAGAACATTATGTCAAGTGAGATTAGCCAGTCACAGAAAGTGAAGGGTCATATGTTTCCTCTCATATGCGGAAGCTAGGGAGTCATCGGGATACAAGAGGGACTTTACATAATGGAAGAGAAACCCCAGTGGAGTGAGGGAGATGGTCTATGGGAGGGTGGGGGAGAGGGAGAATTAATGAAGGAATCGCTTCCATTGACATGATGTACGTGTGTGAGAATACCAATGCCAGTCTCAGTAGCATGTGTGGGAAGGGGGGATGGGAAGGGAGCTGTGGGAAAGCCCACCAAGTTCTCTCTGCATGTCTGTCACTATTACTATGAACTACATTATGTGAGACTATAATGCACCAATAGAGGCCTAAAAAATATTGGCTAAAGATATTTCTCCCCCTCCCCTTTGTTTCTGGAACTACAGCCCTTTAGCAGTGCATACCTGACATGCACGTCCCCCACCAAAAAAGAAAGAAAAGCAAAAAACAAGCAAGCTGAGCCTTTTGGTTTTCAACCTCATCAGCTAGTCCCTAGGAGTCTTGTTTTTTTATTCCTTTTCTTCTTATTTATTTATTTATGCATTTTTTTGCTTCTCATTCCTAGCAAGTTTCTGAATGCTGAGTTGTTGAGTAAATGTGTTTACAGCTAATAAACGATTTATTTTGTTTTTTTTTATCCTGTAGAAAGGCACCCATAGGCTCCATCTCCTGTTTAAGATTCAAAGATGGTTTCACTTTCAACATAAGAGAGCTTGTGGGAAAGCTTTAAGTGATGGATGTTTTTGTTAGTCAGCGGGTTCTTGTGACTCAGTGATTTTCTTTACACTTTGTATTTGCCAGAATAACAGTAGTCTGTTCAAACCAGTGTATTTTTTTTTTGACTGAAAGTTTAAGATTGAAAAAATTGCTTAGGCCTAGATATTTTTTTCTCTCAGAAACATGGAAAAATACTAGACAAAGCTTTTCACAGTGGTAATTACAGGTTCTACATCAGCAAAAGACCCATCTTCATGTTAATTATCTGTAAAGTTCTTAGGTTTTTCAAACACTCAGTGTCTGGGACTTCTGATAATCAAAGACACAGTGGTCTTCTGAATTCTACCAGAACACGCTGATTCTTTGAGGTCATCGGTCATTATGCACAGCCCTGTTGTTCTACAGTGGGAGTCAGTGACAGTCATGCTCATGGGAATTGTTAGTGCTTTTGTATGTGGGGAGCGACAGTCCCATGTCATCGCACTCTAATGATCTTATGTAGTAAAATTAACCGTCTCTAGGCACTTTTTTCCTCTCTTGAACCTTTACACTTTCATTTTT
>PVJS01062561.1:0-10706 GCA_004027185.1 Glis glis | reverse complement strand
TTTATGCTTTATTTTGAAACCGGGTCTCACGAGGTTGTGGAGGGCCTCACTAAGGAGAGGAGGAGAGGGAGAGAGGGAGAGAGGGAGAGAGGGAGAGAGGGAGACAGAGAGAGACAGAGAGAGAGACAGAGCAAGAGCTGAGGCTGGCCGCGAACCCGGATCCTCTGGTCTCCGCCTCCCAAAGTACTGGGATTACAAGCGTGCGCCACCACGCCCGGCCCGTCAACTGCTTTTGCTTCTGTCCCCTTGCAGGGTCCACCAGAAAGATGTGAGTAAACCAGGCTATGCCAATGAGCAAGCCTGGCAATTTGTGTGCCATCCTCTTTCCTGAGGATGGCAGAACCATGCTGTGCAGCCACCAGGGAGCAGCTGCACAGAAGCTGTCAGCACCTGAGTTGTGCACTACGCCTGTCACCTGGAGCCTCCCTCCCATCTGGTACTAGACAGAGCGCATGGACTTGGGACTCTGTGCAGAGCAGCCCAACCTGAGCCAGGCCCCAACCAGGAAGGAAGAGCTCACCTGACATTGGCTTTGTCCACTCCCATCCCAAAGCTGATGGTGGCGACAATTACAGGGACCTTCCCGTCCATCCACTCATTCTGCACCTGTGTTCTATCAGAAGGCTTCAGCCCTGGAAAGGAGGAAAGAAACATTTCCCAAGGGTTCACCTTGGACCTTGGGGGTTTATTTTGGTGGGTTTTTTGTTTTTGTTTTTGAGGTACTGGGGATTGAACCTGGGGGCATTCTACCTACGAGCTACATACACCCCCAGCCCTAATTTTTATTCTTTATTTTGAAACAGGGTCTCACTAAGTTGTAGAGGGCTTCACTAAGTAGCTGAGGCTGGCCACGAACCTGTGATCCTCCTATTACAGCCTCCCAAGTACTGGGATTACAAATGTGAGCCACCATGCCCGGCTATTTTGGGTTTAACACTGTGCTGGGCACTTTATACACACCCTGAATCCAACACTTCCCAGTTGTATGACCTTAGACCAGGCACTTACCCTCCCAGAGCCTCAGTTAATAAACATAAAGACCTCAGTCGGGCATGGTGGTACATGCTTGTAATCCCAGTTCTTGGGAGGCTGAGACTGGAGGATCTGGATTTGTGGCTAGCCTCAGCTACTTAGTGAGGCCCTCCACAACTTAGTGAGACCCTGTTTCAAAATAAAGAATAAAAAATAGGGCTGGGGATGTAGCTTGGAGGTAGAATGCCCCTGGATTCAATCCCCAGTACCGAAAAAATAAATAAATAAATAATAAATACCTCAGTGCCATGGGGCCCATGTGAATGAACAGTGCATTCAATAAATGTTAGAGCCAAGGTTTACACCCAAGCCCACTGGCTCCCAAAGCCTGTGCTCTTTCAACCTGGTTTTTTATAATACCTGGGCTCATACAAATTTATCACCTGCTGCTGGGTGGACACAGGGCAGGAAAAAGAATTCAGGAGTCACAACCATCATTTTAGATCTCATTCCTGCCTAGACCCCTTTTAGTGGATTTAAGTGAATCACTTTAACTGTGCAAGGGTAGCTGGAAAAGGACAATGGACCACTTGATTATCCAGGAACAACTGGGAAGAGCACTGTGAAACCTCTGAGTGAAGAGGACACATACCTGGGCACCTCTTACCTGCATGGTAAGCCTTGGCATTCACACCCCTGCTACTGAGCTCTATGGCCAGCTGTTCACAAGCCTCTCTAGTCCTGCAGTAGACAATGCCACAGCCAGACCACACCTGAATGGGGAAGACATGGGAAGAAAACAAGCATGAGAAGAAGAGAATAATCAGCCTACTTCGATGCGGCCTGCTTTAAAAGAAGCTCTGTGCCAAGCATGGTGGCACATGCTTGCAATCCCAGTACTCGGGAGGCTAAGACAGGAGGATCGCAGGTTTGCGGCCAGCCTCAGCAACTTGTGAGGACCTCCACAACTTACTGAGACCCTGTTTCAAAATAAAAAATAAAATAGGGCTGGGGGTGTAGCTCGGAGGTAAAATGTCCCTGAGTTCAATCCCCAGTACAATCCCCCGCCCCGCACCCAAAATAAAGACCTGTGAGCCGGGCCTGGTTCTTTAGCTCCTCTGCTTCCTCCCCCAACACCTGTGTAGTCTGCCAAGGCCTCACACACAGGGACCACCTGTTTGCCTTCTACTGAAGGATTCAGGACAAGGGAACCCAAGCGAGGAGGAAAATGCCAGGTAAAGAGATCCAACTCTCACTGTGCACAAAGGTTTTTGTTGTTGTTTTATGGTGCTGGAGACTGAACTGAGGACGTTGCACATGCTAGGCAAGTGCTCTACCACTGAACTACACTGTTTGCTGTTTTTACACATTTTGAGACAGGGTCTCGCTGAGTTGCCCAGGCAGGCCTGGAACTTGTGATCCTCCTGTTTCCGCCTCCCAAGTGGCTGGGATTACAGGTGTGTGGCACCACGCCCGGCTTGTATACAAGTTTTAAGGAGCCTGCCTCAGGAGGCAAGGAAAAGCAAAGGTCTTCAAACACTGACCTCTATGCTGCAGATACCACCTTGGTCCCCCAACACCAGTGCCTCACCCCTTTATCAGCCTTCTGTCCCAGAGCCTTAAGACAGAAATCCCTCAGGTTCCCATAGAGATCAGAAATCAGCTCCTTGAACTGCACGTCATAGAAGAGGTTGGCCCGGTGGCAGGGAGTCTTGAAGGTGGCGACTGGTGGCTTCAGATGCAGGGCAGCAAACACGTCCTCTTGGACCTGAGGGGTGGCTGTGGCGGTCAGAGCCACACACGGCGCATGTGCCAAGCGGGAGCGCAGGGCACCCAGACGCAAGTAGTCAGGACGGAAGTCATGCCCCCACTGGGAAACACAGTGAGCTTCATCCACCACCAAGTAAGACAGCAGGTGGCGGGACACGAGGGAATTCAAGGTGGGCTGGAAGGAGGGGGCAGCCGCCATCTCCGGGGTGATGTAGAGAAGCTTGGTCCAGGGCTTTTCTCGCTCCAGGTCCGACAGCAGCTCCTTCCTCTCCTGTGCCGAAAGCTTTGAGTTCAGGGAACTCACTTGTACCTTCAGGGCCAGCAGATGGTCCACCTGGTCCTGAGGGAACAAGGGGAGGAAGCTTATTGGACCCTGAGGTCCCAGTGTAAATGCCATTGCAACTCTCTGGGGGCTTCCCCAGTCATAAAACATCTTCCTCCCACCCTTCAACATGTCTTTGCTTTGTAAACAAGTATGCAAGGTTGGGAGGACAGGCTCTGGATCAAACAGACCTGGATCTAATCCTGGCTCACTTAATTGCCACATACTCTCGGGCTGTTTCTTAACCACCCGAGACTTGGTTCCGGTTCTCCTTCTCCTCTCTCTCTCTCTCCTATAGAAATAGTAACTATCAAATAAGATTGTGGTAAGAATTAAATGAAACTTCATACCTCAAAGGTGACATGAATCTACACTCAGCACTCAGCACAATGCCTGAGTCCTGGTGAACATGCACTAAGTATAACTTGTTCCCCATCTTCCACCCTTTCTTATAAGTGGATGGCTCTTAACCACACAGCCATGCTTCCTCAATTCTAATTATATCCGCCCATCTGCGGGCACAAATACAGTCAGAACATCTGCAGAGCAGATGTTAATAAGATCCCAACCAGTTTCTCATCTCTTTTTCTGTCTCACATACTTGTGCGATGCCAAACAGCAGGAGTTCCTCAGATCAATTTAGCTATCTATCCACCTGCATCTTCTATCCTAACATCACAAGTGCACATGCGTGTAGGAGTGAGTGTGTATGTATAGATTCAGTCCCATACTCCTCTGGAGAAAAAAACAACAGAGGAAGGTGAGAGACCTCAGGCCATCAAAACACTGAAGACTCATTCGTGACCCACCAGAATGATAGCACCAGGAGAGAACCCTACATTTGGGCAATTCAGAAACCCCAAATAGAAGTAACATAAGCAAATCAGAGAAAGTAAGAGGCAAAGACCAAATAAAGGAGAAGTGAAATTTCTATCTATAAAAAAAACCTTCTCATCTTTTGGGGCTCCCATCTTCATCCCCCGAAGCCTCACCTGAATCAAAGCAATAAGAGGAGAGACTACGATGGTGATGCCTTTGGCCAACAGGGCGGGGAGTTGGTAGCAAAGGGATTTTCCTGCTCCTGTGGGCATGCACACAAAGACATCCTTGTCACCTGCAAAAATACAAGAAGATAACGTCTCATTGCTTCCTGCATTCTCATCGAGGTTGTTGAAAATGAAATGAGAATGTAAGAAAAGCACCTAGCACTGTTGGGCACATGGGAAGGTCTCAGTGTCATGTTAATTCCCTTCTCCTTTCTTTTTTGTTTTTTTTTTGCGGTACTGGGGATTGAACCCAGGGGCATTCTGCCTCTGAGCTATACCCCCAGCCCTATTTTTTTATTCTTTATTTTGAAACAGGGTCTCACTAAGTTGCAGAGGGCCTCACTAAGTAGATGAGGCTGGCCGCGAACCTGCAATCCACCTGTCTCAGCCTCCAAGTACTGGGATTACAAGCATGCGCCACCACGCCTGGCTCCTTCTCCTTTCTAAGAAAAGGGCAGGGATAGCCGGGTGGGCACACACTTGTAATACCAGTACTTGGAAGGCTGAGACCAGAGGATTTGGGTTTGCGGATAGCCTAAGCTACTTAGGCCCTCCACAACTTTGTGAGACCCGGTTTCAAAATAAAGTATAAAAAATAGGGCCGGGGGTGTAGCTCAGAGGTAAAACGCCCCTGGGTTCAATCCCTGGTACCGCAAAAAAAAAAAAATAGGGCTGGGGGGTATAGCACGGAGGTAGAATGCCCCTGGGTTCAATCCCCGGTACTGCCAAAAAAAAGGGGGGGCAGGGATCCTGGGAAATTTGGAAATGTGTGCAAACTATTTTCAGTAATTGTATTACAAATAAAGCTAAGCCGGGCATGGTGGTGCATGCTTGTAATCTCAGTACTTGGGAGGCTGAGACAGGAGGATCACAGGTCCGCAGCCAGCTTCAGCAATATTGTGAGGCCTTCCGCAACTTAGTGAGACCCTGTTTCAAAATAAAAATAAAATAGGGCTTGGGATGTAGCTCAGAGGTACAATGTCCCTGGGTTCAATCCCCAGTACCACCACCACCAAAAAAAAAAAAAAAAAAAAAACAAAGCAAGAGCCAGACATGGAATCTCGGTACTTGGGAGGTTAAGACAGGAGGATTGCCAGTTTGAGGCCAGCCTCAGCAATTTAGTGAGATCCTGTTTCAAAATAAAAAATAGGACTGGGGATATAGCTTGGAGATAGAATGTCCCTGGGTTCAACCCCTAGTACAAAAAAAAAAAAAAGGTAAGGCCAGGTGTGATAGTAAATGCTTGTAATCCCAGTATTTGGGAGGCTGAGACAGGATCATCACAGGTTTAAGACCAGTCTCAGCAACTTAGCAAGACTCACAGCAACCTACTGAGACCCTGCTTCAATACAAAACATAAAAAGTGTTTGGGGTGTAGCTTAGAGGTAGAATACTCCTGGGTTCAATTTCCAGTACCATAAAATCAAGGGTAATGCCAGATGTGGTGGTACATGCCTATAATCCCAGCTACTCAGAACACTGAGGCAGGAGGATTGCCAAATTCAAGGCCCACCTTGGCAACTTAGAGGTACCATCTCAAAATAAAATTCAGAGTGGGTGCAGTGGCATAACACTGTAATCCCAGTACTTGGGAGGCTGAGACAGATGGATCAAAGGTTTGAGGCCAGTGTGAGGATTTAGCACGACCCTGTTTCAAAATTAAAAAAAAAAATAAAATAAAAAGGGTTGGGAATGTAGTTCAGTAGTAGAGTGACCCTGGGTTCAATCCCCAGTACCACAAAAAAAGGGAGGGGGATTGCAGTTCTAGGTTCAATCCCTAGTACTGAAAAACAACAGAAAACAAACAAAAAACAACGGTAAGAAGTCTGGATCTACTGGGATATGGATGGCTGAACTAAACAGCCATGAAAGCAGAATACAGCTAGTGAGTGGGCACATCTGTGTAGACATGCAAGAACAGCACGTAGAAGTCTTTTGTTTAGGCCGGGTGTGGTGGTGCACACTTGTAATCCCAGTACTTGGGAGGCTGAGACAGGAGCATTGCAGGTTCGCAGCCAGCCTCAGCTACTTAGGGAGACCCTGTTTCAAAATACAGAATAAAAAATAGGGCTGGGGGTGTAGCTCAGAGGTAGAATGCCCCTGGGTTCAATCCCCAGAACTGCAAAAAAAAAAAATCTTTTGTTTATAAATGTATCATTCCTATTACACTGCTGCTCCCCTCTAGACAAACTCCAATGGTCACCATATATCATTACTCCTTCCTTCCCTATCTGGGACCCAGGCCGCTTAATTTTCAGTAAGGGGATTATCTAAAAGGTCAGCAACTGGGTAGCATTTCTGCTACCTTCTCTACTACCTACATGGAAACAAACAAGAATAGGAATCTAAGAATGATTTTCTTTTTCTTTCTTTTTTTTTTTTTTTTTGCGGTACCGGGGATTGAACCCAGGGGCGTTTTAGCTCCGAGCTACACCCCCAGCCCTATTTTTTATACTTTATTTTGAAACCGGGCCTCACTAAGTAGCTGAGGCTGGCCGCAAACCCGGATCCTCCGGTCTCCGCTTCCCTAGTACTGGGATTACAAGCGTGCACCACCACGCCCGGCTCTAAGAATGATTTTCAAACACAATTTGTAGATCTGACTATTAAATGTAAGAACCAGAACAGGTGGGTGGCTCTGCCATTAAAATCTTAAGCTTTGGGTGACCAGTTAAAAGGTTTCCAAAACCAGTTGTGGACCAAGGGTGAGGAGGTAGGAAGGGTTATAGGAAGACAGTGTTCTGCTGCAGCCAGGAGGAATTTAAAGGCAGGTAGTTTGATAATGTTACCTTTCACTACAGCCATGGTCGCTCTCTCCTGTAAAGGCGTCTTAAAAGAGTCAAACCCAAAGACTTTCTTCAACGTGCTCCGGACTCGCCGCTCAGGGCCAAAGGGAGTGGAGGAAGGGTGGGTGCTCATCTTAGCCAAAAGCAGTGGCCAAAGATTAAAGCAAAGGTGGTGAAAGGTGGCCACGAGAACCCTCTGTTCTCCTTTAAAAATACAGCTAAATTTTCGTCTTGAGTATAAATCAGCTATATTACACTTAAACAATATGTTATTTTCTAGTAGTAAAGCTGAAGGTGAACTGCCTCAAGCAACGCAAGTCCTGGGTAATCAACATCTCCACTTTTCCTCTCAGTGAAAATAAACACACTGATCTATCCCAGGCCACGGGATAGCACAGGGCCAGAAATCAGGTCACCAAAAACCACGAGTGTCTTCGGAACCGTTTAGAGAACGTGAATTGTTTGTCTAAGATCCACCTTCTGCTCCGTCTTCTATAAGTGCAGCCATGACGACCATTCTCCCCCACCACCACTACCCCCAACCCCAGGACCCCGATCCTTTTACAGTTTTTCTTCTAAGCCCCAGATCACAATTTGCTCCCTTCACCAGCCGAACGCTCCTTCCCTTCACTCCAAGATATCAGAGCGGGCTGTGGGCCGCTCAGGGGCGAAGGACTCTTGTCAGCCCGCAGCTAACCGCTGGCTCTGAAACTATTCAAAGACCCCTAAATTTCACTGTCAGGTCTCAGAAGCCAAACTCCCGGGAACTTTACGTCAGAGAAAGCCCTACGACCTTACGTCCGTCGCGCAATGATGACGTTGCGCAAGCGCGGGCATGAGGGGCGGGCCTGGCTCAGAAGCGGCCGTTCTGATTGGTTCCCAGTCTGGCGCGGAGGCTCTGGGATCCGGAAGAAGTTCCCTTTTCGCACGGAAGTCGGCGTCTTTGAGTCATAGGCGTGAGCCACACTGGGGCTGTGGGAATAAAATGGCGGGGAAGAAGAACGTTCTGTCGTCTTTGGCAGTTTACGCAGAAGACTCAGAACCCGAGTCTGATGGCGAGGCTGGAGTCGAAGCTGTGGGCGGCGCGGCAGGTGAGGCCCGAGTGGGAAGCCGGAAGTGGGAATCGAGTGTCTGCCCAGAAAGCTGCTCCCCTAGTGGGGCGGGAGGGAAAGAGATGTTCATGGTGCCCCACAATTCGGGCCCCGGAACTCCGAAGAGCAGTTGGGGTTCTGGGTTAGAGACTCTAGTTAAGAATCAACCGTTTGCTTCCTTTGTTTCTACTCCTCTGCTGAAACTTAAAAAATCTATGCCGCGCTTCGTGCTGGGTAGAGGGATGGACTAAAGGGGAGAGGTATCCCAGGCAGCCGCATCGCTAACTGTTCCTCTGGCTCCTTCCTTGATGGAGGAGAGAGAGAAGTAAAACGTAGGTGGAGGATGATGCAGTTTGCGTCTTGTTAAACTGGGAACTTTTAAATTAGGAATGTGCCCTAAACTCATTTGGAGCTTTTAAAAACACATGTCTGCCCTCCAAATTGAGAGTAATTTTGTAGGTCTGGGCATTTGTGAGCTTTTTAAGTCCTATGGGTGATTGTTATTTTGTGAGTTTTTAAGCCCATCAGTGATTTGTGTGTGTGTGTGTGTGTGTGTGTTACTGGGAATTGAACCCAGAGGCATTCTACCTCTGAGCTACATCCCCAGACCGATTTTTTAATTTCATACTTGGAAACAGGGTCTCACTAGGTTGCCGAGAACCTCACTAAATTGCTGAGGCTGTCCTTGAACCTGCGATCTTCCAGCCTCAACCTCCCAAGTACTAGAACTACAAGCGTGCGCCACCATGCCCGGCTCCATTAGTGATTTTGTTGCCCTCTTCGAAATGAGAATCACAATTTTAGAGGGGAACAGATTTTGGGGGGAGTAGAGAGAGCAAGTTACCTAATAATTTGGAGGCCTTGAGTTCCCTCATCTGGAAAGCGTGTGTGTGTGGGGGGGGGGTGGTACAAAAATGAGTAAGACAGTCTTGGTCTTGTAGGAGAGGGCACATTTGACAGGTGCCTCAGATGCAAGGTAGAGATATGCATGTCAAAAGAGGTGTTTTGTTTTGTTTTTTTGCAGTACCAGGGATTGAACGCAGGGGCGTTCTACCTCTGAGCTACACGCCTGGCCCTATTTTTTATCCTTTATTTTGAAACCGGTTCTCACGAAGTTGCAGAGGGCCTCACTAAGTAGCTGAGGCTGGCCGCGAACCCGGATCCTCCGGTCTCTGCCTCCCAAGTACTGGGATTACAAGCGTGTGCCACCACGCCCGGCTCCAAAAGAGGTGTTTAAGTAACATGTCAAGGTAGTTCAGAGAAGAGAAGGCTTCAATTGGTGTAATAGATGGACTGACAGCTTTAGGTTTTCCTTTTTTTCTCTTTCTTTTTTTCCAGTGCTGGGACTCTAACCCAGAGTCTCACTGATGCTAGGCAAGCACCCTACTACTGAGCTCCACCCCCAAGCCTGTACTGACAGCATTAGAAACAGAATTTAGTGTTTGATTGTCTTCTCTATTCTTTTCATAATTTCACTCCCTAAATTATGCCCTTCCGAAGGGCAGAATCTGTGCCTGTGGTCACTTACATGAGACTTAGATTCCCCTTTTATCTTCAGAGATAGTCTCGGCCATTCAAGTCATTGGAAAGTTTTTGTATGTTATTTTCTCCATTTTTCTTCCTGTTTCAGAAGAAAAAGGTGGATTGGTATCTGACGCTTATGGAGACGATGATGTTTCTCGCCTAGGGGGTGATGAAGATGGTTATGAAGAGGAGGAGGACGAGAACAGCAAACAGTCGGTAGGTAAATCTCTCAAATCCAGAGCTGCCCAATTACCACTTTATTTGTCAGAAACTGTGCCAACAGTATTCCATTTGTGGTTCACTTCATCCTTCTCCCCCTTTTGTTTGGTGTCAGTTGAAGAAACAGTTGAATATCAGTAGTTCTGTTTAAAAATTAAATTTTGTTTCACCTGAAGCATTTTGTATGAATGTATAAGTTGAAATTTGCAGGGAAAGATAGTGAACTATTTTATTTAACTCATATCAGTGGGTACTTATGTTAGTTTTTCCTGTTTAAATGATTTATTCCTTCCGGGTGTGGTGGCGCACACTTGTAATCCCAGTACTTGGGGAGGCTGAGACAGGAGGATCACAGGTTCGCGGCCAGCCTCAGCTACTTAGTGAGGCCCTCTGCAACTTAGTGAGACCCTGTTTCAAAATAAAGAATAAAAAATAATAGGGCTGGGGGTGTAGCCCGGGGGTAGAATGCCCCTGGGTTCAATCCCGGGTACCGCCAAAAAAATAAAAACTTATTCCTTTTGTAACAGTGTGTTCATCCTAATTGGTGTTTAATTTATATCTGCAATCAACTCTGTATTATTTTAAATCTTGATTGGGGTTCATTTAAATACTTCAGTTTGTTTACAAGGTAAGGAAGGAAAATTATTTTGTTTTCATTCACTTTGATCCTTCATAACTTCTTTCTTGACATTTTACTTGGCTCTTTTATCAGAATGCCCTTAGTTCTTTTTTGTGTGTGTGGTTCTGGGGATTGAACCCAGGAGCATTCTACCTCCGAGCTACACCCCCAGCCCTATTTTTTATTCTTTATTTTGAAACAGGGTCTCACTAAGTTGCAGAGAGCCTCACTAAGTAGCTGAGGCTGGCCGTGAACCTGGATCCTCCGGTCTCAGCCTCCCAAGTACTGGGATTACAAGTGTGCGCCACCACGCCCAGCTTGCCCTTACTTCTTTTTTTTTTTTTTTTTTTTTTTTTT
>PVJS01062560.1:0-10712 GCA_004027185.1 Glis glis | reverse complement strand
TACTTGGGAGGCTGAGACCAGAGGATCACAGGTTCGCAGCCAGCCTCAGCTACTTAGTGAGGCCCTCCGCAACTTCGTGAGACCCTGTTTCCAAATAAAGAATAAAAAATAGGGCTGGGGGTGTAGCTCGGAGGTAGAACACCCCTGGGTTCAATCCCCGATACCACACAAAAAAAAAAAAAAAGAAAGAAAGAAAGAAAAGAAAGCAGAGAAGACCTCATGGACATGGTATCTTTTGGCTCCAGGAATGGAACAGTGCAGGATCTCAGTCGAGGGAGGTAACTGAGGGAAGTGTCCATTCGCACCCCGGAAAGAGTTTAAATAAACCCAAGCCAGGGCCAAGAGGAGCAGGCAGAGCCGCGTGGCGACAGCACGGGGCGCATATGGGTGAGTGTGGAGGGGAGAGAAGAGCAGTTCAGGGCAAGCGGTGGAGGGTTAGAGTATTACAGTTTGGTTTCTTGGGCACTGGAGAGCTATCGAGAGTTCTTGAGCAGGAAAGTGACATAAACAAACCCCTCTTCAAGGACTCGAATTCGGGCGATGGCAGTGGACCTAGAAAGGAGAGGTTGAGCCGGGCGTGGTGGCGCACGCTTGTAATCCCAGTACTTTGGGAGGCAGAGACAGGAGGATCCGGGTTCGCGGCCAGCCTCAGCTCTCTCTCTCTCTCTCTCTCTCTCTCTGTCCCTACTTAGTGAGGTCCTCCACAACTTTGTGAGACCCGTTTTCAGAATAAAGTATAAAAAATAGGGCCGGGGGTGTACCGCGGAGATAGAACGCCCCTGGGTTCAATCCCTGGTACCGCAAAAAAAAAAAAAAAGAAAAAAGAAAGGAGAGGTTGAGCTTCATAAACGTGGGAGAGGCAGACTTGGTGGGATCAGGCAACAGATTGAACAGGGGCAGGGAGAGGCTTACAGGTAAGGGCCGGGCTGGTGAACTGCCGCGGGCTCACACTTGCGAGGTGGGCAGGGGCGGCAGGATTAGGAGCAATCCTTTTAAAAGGCAAATCAGATCTCATTGCTTTCCTGCTTAATATTATCCAAATGGCCTCCACTGCATTTAGAACCAAATCCCAACTCCTTCCCGAGGCCTGCGTAAGCCCTCCATGATCCGGCCTGCTTCTCTGACCTCATCTCCCAGCGCTGTCTACCTCAGCATCAGCCACACTGGCCTTCTCAGTCCCCCAAATGCACCAAGTTCACTTCTGCCCAGGACCTTTGCACGTCCTTTGTCCTTTCTTCTCACTCGGGTCTCAGCTTCAAGGTCACCTCTTCAGAGAGGCCTTTCCCAACCCATCAACTGTCATGTCCTTGTCCACAGCTACTCTTCTTTTTCTTTTTTCTTTTCTTTTCTTTTCTTTTCTTTTCTTTTCTTTTCTTTTCTTTTCTTTTCTCTTTTTTCTTTTTTTTTTTTTTGGTTCTGGGGATTGGACCCGGGGGCCTTCTACCTCCGAGCCACACCCTCTGCCCTATTTATTTATTTTTTTTTTGAAGCAGGGTCTGTTTCAGGTCCCCTTGTCTCAGTCTCCCAAGTACTGGGATTACAGATGTGGGCCACCACGCCCGGCTCTCACAGCTCTCAACTAACTCTTAGTATGTTCAGGGTTTTATTATCTGCTTGGTGGATTCTTGAACCCCTCATCGCTTCCTGTTTTTATGGTACTTATGAGTGTTTTATTTATTTAATTAATTAATTAATTAATTTTTTGGTACCGGGGATTGAACCCAGGGGCGTTCTACCTCTGAGCTACACCCCCAGCCCTATTATTTTTTTTTATTCTTTATTTTGAAACAGGGTCTCACTAAGTTGCGGAGGGCCTCACTAAGTAGCTGAGGCTGGCCGCGAACCCGGATCCTCCGGTCTCAGCCTCCCAAGTACTGGGATTACAAGCGTGCGCCACCACGCCCGGCCATGAGTATTCTATAATTTGTTACCACTCCCATGATGAAGCTAGTCAAGGGAGGGTTGCACTGCCTGTGAGAGGAACTAGCAAGGGAAGTCTGGAGTGACAGGATCCAAACCCCGCTTCATCACATTTGAAACCTGCAACTTTGGGCAAAGGTCGGGTCTCAACGTTCTCATCTGCAAGATGGGAAAATATGACTTGTCTTCTACATCCCAGAGTTGGTGTGTGTGTGTGTGTGTGTGTGTGTGTGTGTGTGTGTGTGTGTGTGTGTTACTAGGGATTAAACCCAAGGGCATTCTACCCATGAGCTACACCCTCAGCCTTATTTTTTCATATTTTATTTATTTATTTATTTATTTATTTATTTATTTATTGTGGTACCAGGGTTTGAAGTCAGGGCCATTCTATCTCTGAGCTACACCCCCAGCCCTATTTTTTATTCTTTATTTTGAAACAGGGTCTCACTAAGTTGCGGAGGGCCTCACTAAGTAGCTGAGGCTGGCCACGAACTTGAGATCCTCCTGTCTCAGCCTCCCAAGTACTGGTATTACAAGCGTGTGCCACCACTCCTGGCAATGCCTTTTTGTTTGTTTGTTTGTTTGTGTGTGTGTGTGTGTGTGTGTGTGTGTGTGTGTGTGTTTGTTTTGAAACAGGGTCTCACTAGGTTGCTGAGAGTCTTACCACGTTGCTGAGGCTGGTCTCGAACCTGCGATCCTCCTGTCTCAGTCTCCCAAGTACAGAGATTACAGGCGTGCACCACCACGCCCAGCCCATCCCAGAGTTGTTTTGAGGATCACACTATTCCCATGAAAGACTTTTGGAGAGCATAAAGTTATATACGATTGCAAGGTATTATTATCACTGCCTTCATTAAAAAATGAAGAGTCTTTCCTTTCTAGAAGGTCTAAAACAATAATCGTGATCTATTTGTAAATTGCCTAAATTAAATCTGTGCCTCCCTTTATTCTTCAATTGAAACAGTTCTCAATCCACTTTGTTATTCTTTGATCTCTATAGCTGACCGCTGTCTTAAGTTGATATCCAATATGGTAGCCAGTATTCATATGTAGCCACTTAAGTTTAAAATAATTAAAATGAAATGTAATCTAAAAGCCAGTTTCTTAGTCACACTGCCTTCATTTTGCATATGCAATAGCTCCACATAGCTAACAGCTATCCTACTGGACAGTACGCATAGAAAACATTTCCATCTTTGCAGAAAGTTCTATTGGACAATATTGTTGTTGATTTTCTTGAATTCCATTTTCCCATGTTTTCTCCTGACCCCATAGCTATCGTAAAAGCAAGCTAGTTGTTAGTTAATAACTCAACGTACTTGCCAATGACTAAAACATAGAATATCAAGAGTCATGGAGAACTGGGTATGGTGGTGCACACCTGTAATCCCAATACTTGGGAGGCTCAGACAGGAGGATTTCCGGTTCAAGGTCAGCCTTAGCAACTTAGTGAGACCCTCAGCAACTTAGCGAGACTCTGTTTCAAAATAAAAATACTAAAAAGGGGGCTGGGGTGTAGCTCAGAGGTAGAACACCTCTGGGTTCAATCCCTGGTACCAAAATAAATAAATAAATAAGTAAGTAAATAAGTAAATAAATAAATAAATAAGGAATACCAAGAGTTGAAAGGATGCTAGCCATGGTCTATTCCAACCTCCTCATTGTATACACGAAAAAATTTAAGCCTAAAGAGGTGAGATCACTTAGTCAGTGGATTCCCAGTGCTGTTTCACAGTGTAACTACGAGTGAGCCTGGGCTGACATTCCTCCTATGGGACCGCTGACACCCGCTGTCTCAGAAGGAAACTTGCAAGTTGCTGGCTCTTGTCAGTGGTGCTGGTGAGCCGTGCTGTGTTAAAGCGAAGGTGTGCTGGAAGTGGGACATTGTACCCTTCCTCCCCTCCCTCTGTGAAATGACAAGTGCCTTAGAAGGCTGGCTGCTAGCCGGGCGTGGTGGTGCATGCCTGTGATCCCAGAATTTGGTAGGCTGAGACAGGAAGATCACAGGTTCGAGGCCAGCCTTAGCAACTTAGTGAGGTCCCTTGGCAACGTAGTGAGACCCTGTTTCAAAATAAAAATATAAAAAGGGCTGGAGGTGTAGCTCACAGGTAGAATGCCCCTGGGTTTAATCCCTAGTATAAAGAAGAAGAGGAGGAGGAGAAGGAAGAGAGGAGGAGGAGGAGGAGGAGGAGGAGGAGGAGGAGGAGGAGGAGGCTGGCTGCTTAGGGAACTAGAGTATTCAGTGATTCTGAATTTGAATACATTCCCCAGACCCAGATCAGTCCCCTGGGTTTGGCCTCGCTTCCTCTTTACATATTCATTTCAACCACACAACAGTGGCTCTTGGAGCAAACTCCTAGGGACTTTGGAATGGGAGTTGCTGTCCCCCGGGACCACATGCAACATGGGTGTAAAATGCTCTTGTACTTGCTCTTATACATGGTAGGTGCCTGGTAGGTTTTTAATTCTTTTCCCTCTAGACCCACCGCGTCCACCCCACCCTCTCACCAGCCGCCAGCTCTTTCCTAGACAATCAACACAACACTTGGAACTGGTATCTTCTAGTTGCCAGAACTGTGAACTCCTAGTTCCTAAAATTCTGATCCTTTTGATTAATTTTCATTGAAAGGCCATAATCAAATGACCAGTGTACTGATAGTTATAAAGGTATGTTTTTCAAATGTACCATCAAGAAGACATTTAGTGGGCCAGGCATGGTGGCGTGCGCCTATAATCCCAATACTTGGGAGGTTGAGACAGGAAGATTGCAGGTTCAAGGTCAGCCTCAGCAACTTGGCAAGACCCTCAGCAATTTCATGAGGCCCTGTTTCAAAGTAAAGAAATAAATAAATAAAAGTAGGGTTGGGGGTGTAGCTCAGAGGTAGAACGCCCGTGGGTTCAATCCCCAGTACCATGAAAAAGAAGACAGTTAGCATCAAGTCAAAGGATCTGGTTGGTATAAAATCATGTCTAGAGATAACAGGACACAACATTTGAAGTAGCAAAGATGCCAGAAACCTCACTGCGTGGCTGCTTTATCCCTCCAACACATGAAATGAATGCTGAGCCTGAGAGAGAAAGAGGTTATCCAGGTACTCGAGAATGAAACCGAGCATAGGCAGGGCTGAGTCCTGGCTCTGTGGCGCCTGAAGCTTATTCAATCTGGGGAGCCCTCCTGAAGCAAAGAACAGCGAAACTTGTTTAGATGCAGGGCCTTGCGAGGAGCCTGCGGAAGTGGCAAGTCCTGGACCACAGTCCCTCTGGCGTGTGGCTTTTGTGTTTGGCTTTTGCGTTTGGGCCTGGGACGGTTTCTTTCTGTTTAAGATCCTCCACCGTGGGACGGAAGTTGGGATTCTAGGTAGAGACTAAACAGAGAAGGATGTGGATACGGGAGGCGATTGCAGCAGGCACCTCTTATTACCTCATCTGTACGGAAGCTGGGGGGGGTTAAATTGGGCCCTGTGGGAATTAGAGTCAGGGTAGTTGGGAAACCTAAGAGAAGGCCAAGAACCTCTTCAATGTTGGGAAAGGGTTCTAGCCCAGTGCTGATTTTATCTGTTTGCAGTTTTATTTTACTTAAGGAAGGGATATTATATTCTTTTTTTCTTCTTCTCTTGTTTTCTATCAAAAGCAACCCCTTCCCAACCCCCCTTCTCCTGATGTACCCCACCACACACGTGGATACACACAACTCCACCAAGTGGATTTTTTTTTTTTTTTGGTATTGGGGATTTAACCCAGGGGCATTCTACCTCTGAGCTACACCCCCAGCCTTTTTTTTTTTTTTTTTTTTTTTTTGCGGTACTGGGGATTGAACCCAGGGGTGTTCTACCTCCGCGCTACATCCCCGGCCCTATTTTTTATACTTTATTTTGAAACCGGGTCTCATGAAGTTGCGGAGGGCCTCACTAAGGAGAGAGAGAGAGAGAGAGAGAGAGCTGAGGCTGGCCTCGAACCCGGATCCTCCGGTCTCCACCTCCCAAAGTACTGGGATTACAAGCGTGCGCCACCACGCCCGGCCCAGCTTTTTTTATTTTTTCTTTGGAAACAGGATCTCACTGAGTTGCTGGGGGCCTCACTGAGTTGCTGGGGCTAATCTCGAACTTGTGATCCTCCGGTCTCAGCCTCCCAAGGACCAGGCTTACAGGCGTGCACCACCACGCCCGGCTTACCAAGTAGATTTTACAAACCCACTGGCTTTGGTAATGATTTCCTATAAGGATGAATTTGTGGGCTGTACAGAATTTAGGAAATTAAGTGAAGCTTTTCAGAAAAGAGTTTTTTTTCTTCTTTTTTCTTTTTACTCTCCTTAATAAGAGATTGTTGCTACTACAGCAATAGTCAGATCATCAGTCAGTTTAGGAGGAGAATTCTACTCTGGCCTGCTTTTCAGAATCATAGATAACTTACCTCCAAAATATTCTAATTGAGTTGACATTTCACACATACTTGGTATATGACTAAGGGAAATTTAGGAGGGAAAGACAAAATGGAGCCCATTCATTTATCTCTGAGTCAAGTGAGAGCAAGGAGAAAATATTTCACTTATAAAAGAGAGAGAGAGAGAGAGAAGCTCAACAATTAATGGTTCAAAAGTCAATATTTTTTTAAAGCGTCAAATTTGGCATGTAACTCAATGTAACTCACTGAGAATAAAGCCTGACTATGGAAGGAAAATATGTGGGGAAATAATGAGACCACGCAAAATGAAAGCAGTAGTGTTCCTGCACAATGAAGCCGAAATCCGCTCTTATCCTAGGAACCCCACCCACCCCAATCTCTGAACCAATCTCTCCTCCTCCTGAGGCACAGAGCCCCGATCTGCTTGGAAGGTGGCACTGCTGGCCACCCAGCAGGTCTGACAGCCTTTCTGCTCAACTGCTGGCGATCTGTTTCAAATTTAAAGTTCCCCTGCAGCTCTAACTGTGTGTGTGTGTGTGTGTGTGTGTGTGTGTGTCACCAGCATTAGCAAATGCATACAACTGCACTCTCTCTGACAAAGGGCTGCTCTCTCCTTTCTTACTGGAGCCTTTGCATATCAAGCTGTAGATATGCTAGCCATTCCACCTCTGTGGCCAAAGCCTTATTTCTTTAGAAATATCCAAACTAGCCACCCCCACCCATGGCAGTTTATGCCTGTAATCCCAGAGTTTGGGAGGCTGAGACAGGAGGCTCACAGATTCAAGGCCAGCCTCAACAATTTAGAGAGACCCTGTTTCCAAATTAAAGCCCCTGGATTCAACTCCCAGCACTAAAAAAAAAAAAAAGAAAAGAAAGAAAGAAAGAAAGAAAGAAAGAAAGAAAGAAAGAAAGAAAAAAAGAAAGAAAGAAGAAATGTCCAAGCTATCCTGTTTTCTTTCTTTCTTTTTTTTTTTGCGGTACTGGGGATTGAACCCAGGGGCATTCTACCTCTGGGCCACACCCCCAGTCCTATTTTTTTGTTGTTGTTCTTTATTTTGAAACAGGGTCTCACTAAGTTGTGGAGGGCCTCAGTAGCTGATGCTGGCCCGAACCCAGATCCTCCGCAACTTCGTGAGACCTGGTTTCAAAATAAAGTATAAAAAATAGGGCCGGGGGCGTAGTGTGGAGGTAGAACACCCTTGGGTTCAATCCCCGGTACCACAAAAAAACCTAACAGAGCAAATTCTTCCCAACAAATGCCATTTTCTGAAGTGGGGGGGTGGGGAGGGAGAAATTAAAAAAGAAGGGTCAGAAACTGGTTATGGTGGCACACACTTGTAATCCCAGTACTTGGGAGTCTGAGACAGGAGGATCACAGGTTCGCGGCCAGCCTCAGGTACTTAGTGAGGCCCTCCTCGACTTAATGAGATGTTTCAAAATAAAAATATAAAATAGGGTGGGGTGTAGCTCAGAGGTAGAATGCCCTGGTTCAATCCCCAGTACCACACACACAAAAAGGACCCAACATAGAAGGAGATTTCTGTTACTGTGTAATCTGAAGACTCTATGGACTTTGTGATGGTGACGTCTAATGGAGCCCATGGCTCGAGAGTGCGACCGGAGCTCAGCTGGCTTCTGCAGGCATCTGCGGCTTCCTCTCTGTATGCAGCTCCTGCGTTCAACAGGATGTCTGGGCTAGAGATGCTGGTTTGAGCCATCTGTTCATAAGCAGCAACTGAAACTTTGCAAAATCACCTCGAAAGAGCACGTCGAATGGAAAGAGACATCTTTGGATAGAACTCGGGATCCCTGATCGTCATGAAAAGGTAGAAGAAACAGTTGAAGAAAAAGTGAGAAGCGGGAGGAGAAGTAGCAAGATGGTGTCTACGCATGTCACGTCAGGGAGTGAACGTCAAGGGCCATGACAGGTCAGGGATGCCAGTCCACGGAGAGGCCAGGCACGAGCGCGCCCCTGGATTCGATCACCTGACTTTGGTGGCAGCACTTTTTATGAAGTGGAACCAGAGGACGTTTGCATTACCATCTTCTTAGGTGGTTTCAAATTCTTATACATGTGTACTTTCTAGTTTGGGCTCCTGTTCTTCATCCTGTCCCTTTGCACCCCCTCCCCGCACCCCACATACTCTCATTCTCCTTAACACAACATTATTGACTGGTTTGCTAGTCAGTGATTCCTTGACTTTCCCTAAGGCTTTCTATGGCTTCCACGACGATCTCCCTATATGATTTCTCTAACTCTTTACATCTCTCCGGAGTTCCAGATGTTTTTCTTCCTCCTCTTCTTCCTCTCTTCTTCTTTTCTTTTTCTTTTCCTCCTCCTCCTCCTCCTCCTCCTCCTCCTCCTCCTCCTCCTCTTCCTCCTCCTCCTCCTCCCCTTGGGATTGAACACAAGGGTGTTCTACCTCTGAGCTACACCCCCAGCCCTTTTTATTTTTTATTTGGAAACACGATCTCACTAAGTTGCTGAGGGTCTTGCTAAGTTGCTGAGACTGTCCTTGAACCTGTGATCCTCCCGTCTCAGCCTCCAAGTACTGGGATTACAGGTACATGCCACAGCACCCAACCAGATGTACTTTCAACTGCCCATGGACATCTCAACCTTGATCTTCCATGAGCACCTTTTTGTCATCCAAAAAGCCTAAATCTCCTCCCGTATTCCCTTCCCTAGTTAAATAATATCACCTTTTGTCTAGTCCCTTAAGTTAAAAACCTCCGATTAATCTAATTCCTCTCCCCCCTTAATTTCCACATCCAAACAGGCATGAGGGTCTATTGACTTCATCTTTAGAAATATCTCCAAATTCAGCATTTTCTTTCTCCATCTCTAGTGCTGCATATACATTTCTTTTAGGACTTCTTACATTTCAATTTTGAGAATGTGTGTATGTCTCCCTCTAAATCCTGAGATTCTTGGGAATAAGGCTATTGTTTTATCATGTGTGTGTACGTGTGTGTGTTCCTGGGGATTGAACACAGGGACATTCTACCTCTGAGCTACACCCCTAGCCCTTCCTATTTTTTAATTTTGAAACAGGATTTTGCTAAGTTGCTCAGGGTCTTGCTAAATTGCTGAGGCTGGCCTCGAACCTACAATCCTCCTCTCTCAGCCTCCCAAGTACTGAGACTGCTGGCGTGTGCCACCATGCCTGGCTCACTTCCATCATTTAAAAGGAGCCAGTCTTGATTGCTGAGAGTCCCACCTTTGTTGGGGGGACTTTTCTGATGCCTTTAGAGGCCTCTTTTATTGAGGGCAGTTTCATCAATTTTTTCCCCTAAAGCAACAGATATAAAACATTTTTGTTTTTCTTCTCCTCACGTGAGGAAAGCCAGTACATTTTCTCAGGCGCTATCGCAACAGCCTGTCTTCAGAGAGGTACAGTTGTGTGAACTTAGGCGCATTGTGTAACCTTTCTGGACCACAACTTTTTCATCTGTCAAATGAAGGGGTTGGTTGACTTAACCAAATCCTCCCTGAGACGTGCTGTGCCATGACTTGGGGTTCTGAGTATGTCCCTTGCCGCCCTTACTGCAGAGGCCCTGGGCTGTCCGTGTGGCATGCAGTCTTAGCAGCACAGGAAGCTGAGGGTCTCAGCTAGATTAAAACTCTGTATAGACACAAAAGACAAAATAAGAACTGGGAGAATGGCTTCGTGGTTCACTTTCTGAAGGTTCTTAATTTGCCAAAGCTTGCATTCATTCATTTATTTGTTTATCTATCTATCTATCTATCATCTATTTATTTATTATTTCCTTTGTAGTACTGGGGATTAAACCCAGGGGGGTTCTACCATTGAGCTGCACTCCCAGCCCTTTTAATTTTGAAACAGGACCTCACTAAGTTGTTGATTCTGGTCTCCAATCTGCGATCCTCCCATCTCAGCCTTCCAAGTACTGGGATTGCAGGCATGCGCCAGCACGCCCAGCTTGCCAAAGCATTTACTTACCTATTTTTCATGCCCTTAAATCATCATTTCTTATGTTTCAAGTCCTAAGAGGTAGGTTCCTGCCCTTTTTCAGGATTCCTTAAAAGTGTGCTCTTTGAATAAGTCAAATTGAGGTTCCCTGTGACCAAGTCACTCATTTGCCAAGCTGCTCATCCTCCTAAGAATGGCACGGGAGAAAATGAGGAAGCAATCCTCCACTCCCATTGGTCCTCGTGTGTGTGTGTGTGTGTGTGTGTGTGTGTGTGTGTGTGTGTGACTGGAAATTGAACCCAGGGGCATTCTACCTCTGAGCTACACCCCCAGATCTCTTTTATTTTTATTTTGAAACAGGGTCTCCCTAGGTTGCTGAGAGTCTCACTACTTGCTGAGGCTGTACTTGAACCTGCGATCCTCCTGTCTCAGCCTCCCAAGTACTGGGATTACAGG
>PVJS01062559.1:0-10706 GCA_004027185.1 Glis glis | reverse complement strand
AAATAAAAGATAAAAAGGGCTGGGGGTATAGCTTAGAGGTAAATCACCCCTGGGTTCAAAAAAAAAGGGGGACTAGGTATAGCTCAGAGGTAGAATGCTCCTGGGTTCAATCCCCACTATCTCTCTCTCTCTCTCTCTCTCTCTCTCACACACACACACACACACACACACACACACACACACACACACAGAAAGAGAGAGAGAGAGAGAGAGAGAAGAAGAAGAAGAAGAAGAAGAAGAAGAAGAAGAAGAAGAAAGAAGAAGAAGAAGATCATAGCCAGGCACCTATAATCCCAGTACTTGGGAGGCTGAGACAGGAAGATTGCAGGTTCGAGGCCAGCCTCAGCACCTTAGCAAGACCTTGTTTCAAAATAAAAGATAAAAAGGGCTGGGGGTATAGCTTAGAGGTAAATCACCCCTGGGTTCAATCCCCAGTACCACAAAAAGAAAAAAATAACATTATGAAAAGAAAAACATTTTATCTCAGAGACTTTGAACTAGCTTTCTTTTCATTCAATTTCTTCAAGACCTAAGGACTGCATTTTAGAATCCTAATCTAAACCACAAAGGCTCCCTCCTCCATTCTTTGGTATTATCTGAGGCAGGGGTTACAAACTAGGATGACTAGAAAGGCTACAAACTCAAACCACCAGTGAGGCATTGTAAATAAGAACCAGAAGACATGAGGGTGTGTAATTGCCTGTGGCAAGCTGAAAAAACAACTCTGTCTGAAGAAGGAGAGAGCTACTTGCCTACATCCATTTGTTTTCATGTGAAATCTCCAGTTTTTAAACGTTGACAATTCAAAACGTTTTCCAACACAGTGCCCTCCAAAATTGTGAGGCTCGAAAGATACGTATCTACAAGTCAGATTTTGTCCTCAGGCATCAGTTTGCAACCTGTAGCTGAGTCTTTGCTTTGCTTTTCTATCAGCTGCTGCTAATTTGCTGTGCTGCGAGTCATTTCATTTGACAAATATATCAACAAATGCCCATACAAAATATTTGCATTTCTGAGTGTGTTGAGTCACGGGAGAAAGGAGCTAACCAAAATAATCAGTGGGTAGTATTGCTACAATTCATGACACTTTGGGGGTAACCTCATTCATACATTGCCGTCAAAGATTGCTGTTTTATGAGCACCAACTCTACCCTTCTCCTTAGTTTCATTCTTGCTTCTGTTTAACTCAAAGGGACAGAAAAGTGTGCAAATAGACAAACTAAAATCTTTCCTAAATTTATTTAGCATTATTTTATCAAATGTGTGCATGGACGGTTTCATTTATGAAACAGCATCTCTAACACGTAAGAGGATAGATGTATGCCTCCTCATTTTATAGGTGAGAGACCAAGGTATAGGAGGGATAAGTGGTTTATCCTTGATAAGTGTAAGATTTTACATAACTGTGTCTCACCAGCTGTCTCCAATCAATTCAGCTGTTCTCGGTTTCCAAGTGTCGGACCTCCTGCAAGTGAGACCAGCTAGGAGGACCCCTGAGCATAGCTGGAACTTGGTAGCATTTTCTCTGCACGCAGATACCAGAACACTCTTTTTATAGTAAATACACACTTACAGATAAATATTCAAGTGGACTTAGTATTCCATTTTTTTCCATTGGGGTTTGCTTTCCTCGTTCTGGGAAGAGAATAACTCTTCCTCACAGCATGGCCTTGGTCACATTGGTCTTTGCAGGAGACTGAGGGGCCCCTCCATGCCAATGGCAGCCCTGGCTAGAACCCACTGGCCTCTCCCCCAGCACAAACTACCTCCGAGCCCTCCCTCCCCTCCCAGGTCTGGTTTCTGAAATTGGGAAAAACTAGCCCAGCCTGACAGAACACATGTGCAGCCCAATTTTTGTTTCTCAGCTGGACCTCAGCTTTCTCAAACTCAATGGTCAAGGCTTGAACAAAAGAAAGACCTCTTTCTAACCCCCATCCATGGGTGTAGACTGTGGATCCCACACATTGCATATCCACAGTGCCCTTTCCCTGCAAACAGATCCATTGCCACATGAGTCAAGGAGTTTTACTTCTTCAGCAGGAATAATGACATTGTCTGTGAAAGACTGTGTTCTTTATTGTTCACCGGAGAGATTAAGAATGACTCCAAAAGACCCTGTGGATTTAGAAAACACTGTGGCTGAGAGTCACTGACATACAGAGACACGGGAAGCCCCTACCAAATGCTGTACCAAGCACTCTACTCTCATGCCCCTATGGTACAGAATTACTTACTATCCCAAGCTCTACTCCCAGAGCAGTCATCAGTTCCCCCAAGTCCATGAAAAGGTGTGATGATTAGTGCATTTCATGTTTTCTAATACTTTGAAAATCGAGACGCTTCGTCTTTATATAGCAACACTCTGGAAAACAAGTGGAATGTTTGATTAGACAGTGGAGAATGCCTTCTCTGAGATGAGCCAAAGAAGATGACCCAAAGGAATTTGCTTTACTGAAAAGCAAAACTCACTCGAAAGATGAAAGATGAAATACATATCTGGGACAAGAATTAATAAACCAATTATATTAACTTGGCAAAGAATATGGCCTAGAAATAGACCCAAATAAACAGAAAAATTTTAGAGTATTATAATAATAATAATAATCATGTACCAATCAGTGATTAAAGGAGGAACAGTCAATTAATGTCACCTTTTTACAATGATACCAATTCCACATGGATTAAAGTGTTCAATGCAAAATGTAAAAGAGAGCAAAGTAGGAAAAGAATGAAAGGTTTAAATATATACTTAGTAAAGAGAAATTTGAGCAAAATTTTAAAACTAATGAAAAAACAGAAAAAAAGCCGGTGTAGTGGCGCATGCTTGTAATCCCAGTACTTGGGAGGCTGAGACAGGAGGATCCAGGTTTGCGGCCAGCCTCAGCTACTTAGTGAGGCCCTCTGCAACTTAGTGAGACCCTGTTTCAAAATAAAGAATAAAAAATAGGGCTGGGAAGTAGAACACCCCTGGGTTCAATCCCCGGTACTGCAAAAAAAAGTAAAGAAAAAAACAGAAAAAATATTTCTAACAAATATAGTGAAGGGTTAATATCCATAAGATATGAAGGCATATGTAACATATTAAAAATCATAGTGGGGCACTGTGGTGCATGCCTATAATCCCAGTACTTGAGATTCTGACACAGGAGGATCACAGGTTCAAGGCCAGTATTGCAATAACTTAGCAAGACTCTATTTCAAAATAAAATAAAATAGGACTGGGGGTATACCTAATGCCCCTGGATTCAGTCCCCACTACCACATGCAAAAAAAAAACTCACACAAAAAAAATGACATATAAGCTGGACACAGTGGTACACGCCTGCTACTTGGGAGACTGAGGCAGGAGGATCACAAATTCGAAGCCAGTCTGGGGCAACTTAGAGAGACGCTGTCTCAAAATAAAAAATAAAAAGGGCTGTGGATGTAGCTCAGTGGTAGAGTACCTCATGGGTTTAATCTCCAGTACCACAAAAACATGAAAAAACTAAAGAAAGAAATATAAATGGCCAATAAACATGCCGAAACCTTCAACCTTACTAGTGATCGAAAGAAATGTGAGTTAAACCAACAGTTAAAACAAGACCCCCCCCAAAAAAAAATAGAAAGTCATTTAACTGTATTAAGAATTAAGCATTCATGTATGGTAAAAATAAATTTGAACAAAAAAATACAAACCAAGAGAAGATATTTGTTCGCACATACAATCAACAAATATTTTGTACCCCAAATACACAATTCTCAAAGTATGAGTAAGAAAAATACACACAGGTCAATAGAAGAAGACAGAAGGCATGAGCAGGCATTTTAAAAAATATATATATATATGAACCACAAAACACACACACACATACCAACACATTCAATTTTATTAGGAAGGAAATACAAGCAAAAGCCATTATGAGACCATTTTATACCCACCAGGCTGATGAATTCAGAGGCTTTGGTAAGACCAGGTGCTGGTGAGGATGTGGGACAACCAGCTCCCACATGCTGCTGGTGAGGATGTATGCTGGTAAACAAGTCTGCATTATGTAGTGGCATTGATAGAGCTCATACCCCTCGGCATAACAATTCCACTTCTAGAACATAAATACCTTGGCCTGCAATAAGAGAAGCTCTGGAAACTGTCACACATGTGCTCGGGGAGATGTGATCAAGAATGTCCCTCACAGCACTGCTTGAGTATAATTATGAGGCTCCAATTTAGCAGTGAAAAGTAAGTGAGCAGTGAGTTACAGAATACACACATATATTTGGGTGAATCTCAGAAAAAAAATTAGATTAAGCTGGGTATGGTGGTACATGCCTGTAATCTCTGTACTTGAGAGGCTGAGATAGAAGGATTGCAGGCTCAAAGCCAGTCTCAGCAACTTAGCCAGACCCTCAGCAACTTAGCAAGACCCTGATTCAAAATTTTAAGCGAATTTTAAAGGGCTGGAGGTATAGATCATAGGTAGAATGTCCCTGGGTTCAGTCCCCAGTACCAAAAAAGAAAAAAATCACACTAAAATAGCAAGACACCTAGAGTACATAAAAACATGGCATGTTGTGATACCATTGATATGAAGTCCAAATAAAATAGAAAATCACACATTATAGTCTTTGGGGTATATGATATATGATAAAGGAGTAAACCAAAGCAAAAGAATGACACAAAGTTCAGGATTTGGGGCAGAAAGGGGAATGTTATCAAGGAAGTTGTGAGGGCCTATCAATTTTATTGTCTTAATTTTATACATTTAGTCGTAAGTCCTATTATGAGTACTATCAATGCTTCTAGATACTGCCTCGCTGCCTTCTAAACTGATTGTTCCAAGGAGTTTGACAACAATGTATAGAAGATTCTATTTCCCTACATCTTACCCAAAGCTTAGAATGTCACGCCTCTTAATTTTGCCTCTCTGGTGGAGGGAAATGGGATCCTATTACTACTGTCTACTGGCGAGGCCCGGCTGAGCAGATCTTCTTATCTTGTCCCACAGTCCAGTTCCCACCACGTCTATGAATTACCTGCTCAGTTCCTTTACTGATTTTCTTAAATAGCTTTTTCAGGATTATGTACAAACTCTAGATCCTAATCTTCTCTCAATCACATGCACTGCAAATATTCTCTCAGTCTATGGCTTATCTTCAAACTCAATCATGTCTCTCAATAGTCAGGTTTTAAATTTTAACATAGTAAATATATGGATATGTTTATAAACTTTGTGCTTTCTGCTTCTGCTTTAAGAAATCCTTCCTATTCCAATTCCATAAAGATGTTCTACTACACAATCGTTCAAGTTTTTTAAAGTTTTGCATTTCACATTTGGGTCTCTATCAAGTAAAATAGGGTTCTAATATCTTTCTCCTTTGGATAGTGAATATGATAGCTTCCTGTCACTGTGACAAAAGACCTGAGATAATCAACTTTTAAAAAAGAAAGGTTAAGCCAGGCATGGTGGCACACACTTGTAATCCCAGTACTTGGGAGGCTGAGACCAGAAGATCCGGGTTCACAGACAGCCTCAGCTACTTAGTGAGGCCCTCTGCAATTTAGTGAGACCCTGTTTCAAAATAAAGAATAAAAAATAGGACTGGGGGTATAGCTCGGAGGTAGAGTGCCCCTGGGTTCAATCCCTAGTACCGCAAAAAAAAAAAAAAAAGGCTTAATTGGACTCACAGTTTGGGAGGTTTCAGTCCATGGTCAGTGGCCACTGCTTTGGGACCTGTGTTGAGGCAGCACATCATGGCAGGAGCACGTGGCAGAGGAAGCTGCCTACCTCATGGTGTCGGGGAGAGAGACAGGAAGGGGCTAGGGTCCCACTCTCCCTCCCAGGTCACGCCTCCAGTGACCAACTGCCTTGCACTATATCCCACCTCTAAAAGATTCTACCACCGCCCACTAGCAGTGCAAGCTGGCGACCAAGCCTTAACACATGGGCCTTCAGGGGCACTTACCCAAACCATAGCAGGCAATTTTCCCAGAACCACATATTAATATCTCATCCTTTCCCTGTCGAATTGTAATATCTCTTCTTTAAGAAATTAATTTGCATATATCAGAGACTCTGTTTCTGGGAATCTGTTCCATTCCCGTGGTGTATTTGTCTGTCCCTACACCAATATCACAGTGTTTTAATTACTCTCTCTTTATACTAAGCCTTAGTATCTGAAAAGGCAAATTGCCTTACTTTCTCGAAATTGTCTTAGCTATTCCTCATATAAATTTTAGGATAAGGTTATAAAATTTCTCTAAAATGCCTCTTGGACTTTTGACCAAAATTAAATCTATAGACTAATTTTCTAATTAGTATTGCTTGTGTACAAGAATACCACCAATTTCTTTATGTTAACCTTGGACCCAGCCATTTTGCTGGAGTCTTTTGTTAATGCTAATACATCATTTATTATTTTTCTTGAATTTTCTGTGTCAATCATCATCTACAAAAAAGATTATTTTCTCTCTTTTTTCCAACTATGTTTTCATTTTTTCCCATATCATGTTGTTTTGTTAAGATATCCAGGAAATGACAACAACAGGCATCCTTTTCTCACATTGATATTTGTATAGACAAAATTAAAGAACATCCTAGGTGCCTAACAATAGGGAATTATGTATAAAGTTATAGAATATCTATGTAATAACATTATGCCATTAAAAATTGTATTTTTAAAGCAATTAATTTAAATGATTAAAGCCAGGAGTGTTGGTGCATGCCTGTAATCCCAGTACTTGGGAGGCTGAGACAAGAGGATCACAGGTTCAAGGCCAGCCTCAGCAACTTAGTGAGACCCTGTTTCAAAACAAAAAATAAAAAGGGCTGGGAGTGCATATCAGAGGTAGAATGCCCTGGGTTCAATCCCCAGTATCTTCCCCCAAAAAATTTCTTTCAGTAATTAAAATATCCACATTAAAATGCTATATAACCAACCCATGATGTCAAACTATATATATTTTATGATTCAAGTTTTATAATTAAAATCTATTTTGTATGAATACATTTTAGATCAGAATATATATAATCTAAGTGTTCCTAGTCTTCAAGACTTACAGGATTGAGCGTCCCTGTAACACCCAAATATACACGCATGCCCCATTCTCTAGGACTGGAGGAACTCTGGCCCTCCCTCAAGTCCTCCTGGTCTTCAGAGGGCCCTGGCTTTTGTTTTCCACATGTCTTGCTTCACTGATGCCCTGGGCTGCAATTTTGCCTCGTTCATTATTCCTTCTGTATGTGTTTCTCTTTCTCTCCCTCTACTCCACTTAAGCCCAAAACATGGAAACAACCTGCCTCTCCTTTATTCTTCAGAGACCAGCTAACAGAGGGCTCTTGTGGTTTAATAAGCTTAAGTAGAGCTTGAGGGACAGCATGGCCAAATTACAAGACAAGAAAGGGATGCATTGAACTGGAATTGGTCCATCATTACTCTTCTAATCCATTGGCCACACCTGTGCACCAGGGGCCATAGCCGTCCTTCTTCCTCAGCTCCTGATTTCTGGCCTGTTGCACAGAGGTGGAGGGGCTCGCTCCCCACTACTACAATTCAGGCTTTTATTTTCTCTCCTCCCTGCACTTACCACCCTTGCCCCTAGGAGGGCGCTCTTGCATCTGAACATGCTAAAAGTGTTAGAATGGAGCCAGCTAACATCAGGATGATGTGGTAAGGCTGCACCCAGTCCACAGTGAAGACAGCCTGTCCCTTGTTAATCATCTCAGTCTAAAGACGTAGCACAGATTCTGCTCCTTGTCCAGTACTCTGCTTGGAATGTCCAGGTTCAAATCCCAGCTCCACCACTTACAACTTGTGACCTTGGGCAAGTTATCTTGTCTGTGCCTTCATTTCCTCATCTGAAAAATGGGAAAAATAACAGGATATACCACATAGTGTTATGAGGATTAAATAGGATAATGTAAGCAAGGCTCAGTGGCTGTAATCCCAGTACTTGGAAGGCTGAGACAGGAGGATCATAGGTTTGTGGCCAGCCTCAGCAGCTTATCAAGACCTATTTCAAAATAAAAAATTAAATAGGGCTGGGAGTGTAGCTCAGAGATAGAATGCCCCTGGGTTAAATCCCCAGCAACACACACACACACACACACATACACACACACACACACACACACACACACACACACACACAAAGAAAAAGAAAATATTAACCACTTCTATTAGGATTACTGTGTGTTACAACTATTAGTAATGCAGTAAATGTTGTAGTAAGAGAATTAGTTCTCCAGTATTCCGTACTACAGTACGGGGAAAACTCTTGATTAACTTGTGTCTGTATTACTGGACAGGCTCCCCAGAGTAGCTGTTCTGAGAACAGAGTGTGCCCCCTAAATAATTCTAGCCTAGAGCATCAGGGCTACAAAGAGTTCAGAAATAGTCACAGAATACTCTGCAAAATAGATATGCAGCAAGTTAACAAGAAAGAATATACTGAAATAGATGAGTCAAAATATTGATAACAGTTCTTTCTTCTTTGGGTGTGTGTGGGGGGCAAGTGCTGGATTAAACCCAGGAACTCACATATACTAGGCAAGCACTCTACTACTGAGCTTCATCCCCAGCCCTGATAGCAGGGGGTTTTGTTTTGTTTTGTTTTGTTTTTTGCGGTATTGGGGATTGAACCCAGGGGCATTCTACCTCCGAGCTACACTCCCAGCCCTATTTTTTTATTCTTTATTTTGAAACAGGGTCTCACTACGTTGCAGAGGGCCTAAGTAGCTGAGGCTGACCGCGAACCTGTGATCCTCCTGTCTCAGCCTCCCAAGTACTGGGATTACAAGCATGCACCACCACACCCAGCTTTAGCAGTTATTTTTAATTAGTGGAATTCATTTCTATCTGTGATCCTCCTATCTCAGCCTCCCAAGTACTGGGATTACAGGCATGCACCATCATGCCTGGCTCATCTATTGCTTTTATAAAATTAAAATATGCCAGGTACGGTGGCTCATGTCTGTAATCCCAATACTTGGAAGGCTGAGACAGGAGGATCGCAGGTTCAAGACCAGCCTCAGCAACTTGGCAAGGCCCTCAGCAACTTAGAGAGACCTTGTTTCAAAATTAAAAATAAAAAGGGATGAAGGTATATCTTGGAGATAGAATGTCCCTAGGTTCAATCCCTAGTGCCAATAATAACAATAATAAAAATATAAGAACATATAAAAGAGAGAAAAAAATCTTTTTCTTCATCCATACCAGATAAGAGAGTTTATTAAAAATTTCTTAGCCGGGCATGGTGGCACACGCTTGTAATCCCAGTACTTTGGGAGGCAGAGACTGGAGGATCCAGGTTCGCGGCCACCCTCAGCTCTCTTCCTCTCTCTCTCTCTCTCCTTAGTGAGGCCCTCCGCAACTTCGTGAGACCCGGTTTCAAAATAAAGCATAAAAAAATAGGGCCGGGGGATGTAGCGCGGAGGTAGAACGCCCCTGGGTTCAATCCCCGGTATCGCAAAAAAAAAAATTTCTTAGGTTACTAAAATTCTCCAATTTCGGAGACTTGAATAAAGAGAGCATTTATCTGAGCACTGGGTCCTGTTTGCCATCGTGTGGCCGTGCTGCTGCTCGGGGAGTAGCCAGTGAGCTTTTCAGCTGCAGCCTCTTAATGTAAACAATCAGTTTTGTTCCTGTGGCGCAGAGCTGCATCTTAACATTAACTCGTAGCTGAGACCACGTCCTTGTCTTCACGTGCAGTTTCCAGGTGCAGTGTCCATTCTCACTTTAAGAGTGTGTGACCAAAAATGCATCCGTAAAATCTTCCATCAGTTGTCTGAAACCATGGTGTTACTGCTCCCTGCGTTCCTATGGCCTCCATTTAGATAACCAAATGTCGTTTCAGATGGAAAAAAGGATCCCGTTGGAGGTTAATGGCAAATGTCCTCCACCCCCAGAAATACAACAATTAGATGAATCAGAGGCTTCTCATTCTGAATCAGATCTGCCCCCCTTGAAAAAAATAGCCTTTGGTCCTGTTTTCCTTCCTACCATTCCTTGAAAAAATGGGTAAAGCTTTCCTTAATAGATTTCATCATGCAATAAAATCCAAGGGACATCTAATAACAAAGGCTGATAAAGGCCAAGCAGATAATTGACTCACAGAAAACGTGGTGAGTTGATAGGGAGGAGCATTTCCCAAAGTGTGTTCTTAAAATGTGTTATATGAAATGCTCTTCAAGAAAAGAATTCCATGGTCAAGTGTGTTCAAAACACTGCACCCTGCCAGGAGTGGTGGTGCATGCCTGTAATCCCAGTACTTGGGAGGCTGAGACAGGAGGATCGCAAGTTGGAGGCCAACCTCAGCAGCTTAGGGAGACCCTCAGCAACTTAGCAAGACCCTGTTTCAAAACAAACAAACAAAAAGATCCGGGGGTGTAGCTCAGAGGTAGAATGCCCCTGGGTTCAATCCCCAGTACCAAAACAAAACAAAATAAAAAACACTGCAGAACCCTTTTCTTGAGTGCCACGGCCTTGCCTCCTACGGAGTCTGCGTGCATACACGCACGACGTGCAAAATCTTCAAGGAAGTATGCCCGTAGAAAAGGTGGCCTGGCAAAATCTTCTGTTTTCCTGACTGTTCTCTCTTTGCTGTAAATTTCTTGTATTCTCTTAATCTTTAACAGGTATGGCTCAGTGAGCACAGTGTTTTGTTCAAAATCATCAACTGTGCCTTATGAGAAAAATAGGCGAGTCTTTCCCAGGAATGTGACTTTGGC
>PVJS01062558.1:0-10706 GCA_004027185.1 Glis glis | reverse complement strand
TTCTACCTCCGCGCTACACCCCCGGCCCTATTTTTTATGCTTTATTTTGAAACCGGGTCTCACGAAGTTGCAGAGGGCCTCACTAAGGAGAGAGAGAGAAAAAGAGAGCTGAGGCTGGCCGCGAACCCAGATCCTCCGGTACTTGGATTACAAGCATGCGCCACCACACCTGGCTGACCTTTGCTTTTTTAAAAAAGCAGCTTTATTGAGTAGAATTCACATATCATAAAATTCACCAAATTCAATATTTTTTAAAGTATATTCACAGGGTTGTGTAACCATCACTATGGTACAATTTTAAAGCATTTTCACCCATCAAAAAATCCATTAGCAATCTCTTCCCAGATCTTTCACTTTTGTACAAGACAGATCTTCAAGTTGATGTGAGGCAACCTAGGAATTGTATAATGACTGGTTTAGAGCTGTTCTTTGGGGTTACAGAGGCATCAACACTTGAGTGGATAATAAGATACTAGCTTATTCAGCTCACATGTTGAGCGGTAGCCTGTCTTTTCTTTTTCTAATTGAGTTAAAATTCACATAGCATAAAATTAGCCATTTTAAAGTAGACAATTCCTTAACAGTTAGCACATTGACAGTGTTGTGCAACCACTACTTCTACCTAGTTCCAACACATTTCATCACCCCAGAAGGAAACCTCATACACATTAAGCAGTTATTCTCATCCTCTCCTCCTTGCTGCCCCTGGACCAGCAACCTGCAATCTAAGAGCTACCTATACTGGATATTTCATACAAGTGGAATTATATGTGACCTTTTGTTTCTGGCTTCCTCAAGATTTTCAAGTTTGATTCACAATGTAGTATGTATCAGTATGTACTTTGTTCCTTTTATAGTAAAATTATATTTATCACACATATAAACTCAATTTATTTATCCATTCTTTCTTCTGTTGATGGACATTTAGACTGATTCTATTTTTTTTAACTGGGGATTGAGTCCAGGGGCCCTCTATCACTGAGTCATATCCCCACTCCTTTTTATTTTGTGTGTGGTGGTGGTGCTAGAGATTGAACCCAGGAGCAGTCTACCTCCAAGCTACATCCCCAGCCCCATTTTATTTATTTAGAAACAGGATATTGCTAAGTTGCTGATAGCCTCAGTTAAGTTGCTGAGCCTGGCTTCAAACCTGCGATCCTGTCTCAGCCTCCCAAGTACTGGGATTACAAGCATGTGCCACCATGCCCAGCTACTCCTTTTCATTTTGAGACAGTCTCTTGCTAAGCTGCTAAGGTCGGCCTCAAACTTGCAATTCTCCTGCCTTAGGCTCCAGAGTTGCCAGTGGTATAGGTGTGCACCACCACACTGGGTTGTTTCCACCTTTTGCCAATTGTGCAAAGTGCTGCTATGAACGTGCATGTACGTGTACTTATCTGACACTTATTTTCAATTCTTTTGGATCTATACCTATTAGTGAAATTGCTGGGTCACACAGTAATTTAATGTTTAACTTTTTCAAGAATCACCAAACTGTTTTCCAAAGAAGCTGAACAACTTTACATTTCCATCAAGAATGTATGAAGGTTCCAAGTTCTCCATATCCTTGCCAGTGGTTGTTATTTTCAACCATGGTTGTATTTTTTTTTATTATAGTCACCTTAGTAGGTATAAAAAGGTATATGGTCAATCGTCTTTTGACAAAGGAAAATGAATTTTTCTACTATAAGCCTTAATAAATATTCAAGAAAATGTAAAATGCAAATTTGCTTTTGATATATTTTCTTGAAGACATAATGTTGACCTCTGAAAGCATATAAACATGTACTCTCCCTATATTTCTAGAAATAATGCAAAATATAAAATTGAGACCTAAGGTGAAATATGAGTAAATGAAGGGTATCACTCAGCTTTTTTTTTCTGACAAGAGGAGCACTAACTGCAAATTATTACTTCCTAGTATAAAAATTATAAATCTTGAACATCCTAGTCCAAAAATAAACAGATAAGACACAGACCTTGCCTGAATAAAATAGGGCACTAAAACCTTTAATATTTCATACTGCACTCTTTGCTTTGATCTCATGGAATACAGCAATGTATTCTTTTCTTTCTTTTAACTGGGGAATTGAACCTAGGGGCATTCTACCTCTGAGCTACACTCCCAGTTCTTTTTAATTTTTATTTTGAAACAGGGTCTTGTTAAGTTTCTGAGGGCCTAAGTTGCTGAGGTTGGCCTTGAGCCTGTGATCCTCCTGTCTCAGCCTCCCACATACTACAGTTTACAGGTATAAGCCACTGTGTCCAGCATAATGTATTCTTTGATAATAGTCAGCAGTTGGAATGGGTGATGTAAATTAAAAACCTACTGCTTGCCAGGCATGGTAGAACACACCTGTAATCCCAGTACTTGGGAGGCTGAAACAGGAGGATCAGATTTGAGGCCATTCTGAGCAATTTAGTGAGACTCTCAGCAACTTAGCAAGATCCTGTTTCAAAATAAAAATAGAGCTATAGGGCCAGGGGGTATAGCTTAATGGTAGAATACCCCATGGTTCAATCCCCAGTACCACCAAAACAAAAACAAAAATCCATTGCTACACTGTACAATATATATGTACACAGAATATCCCAAAAGGACCAAAAGATCTGTTCTTAAAGCCATGGTTTTCCCTTAACAGAAATATACCTAAGTTAGGAAAGACATGAAGTCTACAGTTGTACCTTGATTAACAGAGGCCTTACTGGCACCAGGATTGCTTGACAACCTGGATGGAGGTCTTTATGCATCTGGGAAATGAATCATAGTAAGATGAAGGATGAGTGAGGTCACCTATTTCTTTTGTAAGGTGGGATGACAGATTGAAAGAAGAAGGAAAGAACTGCCTCAAGTGTTCTTTCAGGAAGATAAGTTTTAGGAAAGAATACGTGCAGATGAAACACAGCAAACTGATTCCCTCGAAACTTTGTTTCCCACGTAACCCTTGGAAAATCTTCCTGTACACATTCTCCAGTTTGAAAACTGCTGAAACATATGATAGCTCTTCATTCCTTCAGTCCTTACTGATTGCCCATCCCCAATTACCTACAAATTCCTATAGCTCTCATGGTCTAGTCTTCATCATTTAGGAATCAATTTCTCTTGAAGTGACTGTAAAGAAATTTTCATGTGTGGCTGCTGGAATCAATCTCATTTTATACTATTGCCAGGTACAATGGTAGTTCAGGGAAAGAGGGTAATGTGTTATGGTTAGATGTAGAATGTCCCCTGAAGAGCTCATGTATTAATGTTCAGGGTTGAGGTAATAAGTCATGAGGGTTGTAATCTCATCAGTGGACAAATCCATTGTAACAGATGTACTGGGTGGTAACCTAGGCAGGTGGGATGTGGCTGGAGAAGGTGAGGCCTTAGGGACGGTGCTTTTGTCTTTGTCCCCTTGCTTGCTCTCTTGCCTCTGGCCTCCATGATATGAGAGCAGAGCCCTTGCTCTCGCCCTCTTTCTGCTTCTTGTTGCCATGCCCTGAGCTCCACAGACCTGGCCTGACATAGAATGAATTCTGGAACCTCAAAAAAACGATGAGCAAATAAACCTTCCTCTAAGTTGTATGGTCAGTGGTTTTGAATTATAGAAGTAAGAATGTTGACAAGACTAAGTTTTAGACCTTCAAGAGTGAGAATTTTAAAGCCAGGTGTGGTGGCACATGCCTTTAATCTCAGTACTTGGGAGGCTGAGACAGGAGGATCGCAGGTTTGAGGCCAGCCTCAGCAACTTAGTGAGACCCTTAGTAACTTAGCCAGACCCTGTTTCAAAATAAGAAATAAAATGGGGCTGGGGGTCTAGCTCAAAGGTAGAATGCTCCTGAGTTCAATCCTTAGAATCAAAAGAGAGAGAGAGAGAATGAGAATTTTGTGGTTCGAGGTCAGCATGTGGTCACTTAGAACGTTTCGAAATGTAAAAAAGGGGGGTCTAGGAGTGTAGCTTAGTGGTAGAGTGCCCCTGGGTTCAACCCCCAGTACTACACACCCCCAAAATGAAAATTTTGATTTTAAAAAGGGAAAATTGCATTTTAGGGAAGAGCATGTGTCTGTTAGGATATAGTCAGCTGCTGTAACAAAGATTAACAGCAATTGCTTAAACAAGCCACTTCAGCTTTCTTTCTGTTCCTTAACATACCAACCTTGCTCTCACCTGAGGGTTGTATTTGTTTCTTCTGCTGGAATGCTCTTCACCAGGTCTGTCCTGACTGGCTTCTGCTTGTCATTCAGAACTCCCCAAGTCATCTCCTCAGAAAGGCTTTTCCTGGCCATACAAATGTAGCCACCCAACTATACTTTATCAGACCACAGTAGGGTCTAGGGATATGGAGTGTTTGCCTAGCATGCATGAAACCCTGGGTTACATACCCAGCCCTGCACAGACAAAACTATAGGGCTCCAATGATGAAAACAAGTTTGGAATGACAAAGTCCCCCAAGGTATTATAGACAGGTAAGAAGCACTAAATATTTTCCTTGGGGGGTAGAGGTACTGGGATTGACCCAGGGGCACTCTACTTCTGAGCTACACCCCCAGGCCTCCCCCTTTTCTTTTTTGAAACAGGGTCTTGCTAAATTGCAGAGGCTGGCCTTGTGTGATTCTCCTTTCAAGTACCTGGATTACAGGCATTTGGCCAACCACATCCAGCAAGAAGCACTAAAATCTAAAATCTTTAGAAATAGTCCACTCCAATGGCTAGAGAAGTGTAAGAGACATTATAAGAAATATAAAAGGTTGAATACAGTGGTTCCAGAAGATAGGAAAAAGTTTCAGTGAGGGATGGGGTCAATAGGGGACAAATGTTATCTCCCAGTCAAGAAAAATGGGAGTACTTGGGAGGCAGAGACAGGAGGATCGCAGGTTCACAGCCAGCCTCAGCAACTTAGTGAGGCCCTCCACAACTTATTGAGACCCTGTTTCAAAATAGAGAATAAAAATAGGGCTGGGGGTGTAACTCCGAGGTAGAATGCCCCTGGGTACAATCCCCAGTAGTGCAAAAACAAAAAAAAAAAAGAAAAAGAAAAATGGGAATAAGAAAAGGGCCATTGAATTTGAAAAGATCATTTGTGACCACTGAATAGAGTAAAACCATAGAGCTTAAGGAGAGAACATAGTAGAGGTCATTACTGAAGTAATTTGTTGGTAAAGGGAATCAGTACTCTAGCTGGATTGAATGCGTTTCTTTTTGTGAGACCAATGCAATTTGCAAGGCATATGAGCTACAGAACAGAGAGGATTGAACATGCTGTAGGACAGGGGTTCCTAACCTTGGAGGTTAATGAACCTCCAAGTTGTCTAGAGTTACCTTCAGGGGACTTTGAAACTCAGAAGTTATATGCAAAATTTTGTATGCACATGGGGTGTGGGGAGATGGGAACAGAGGGTTTGTAGCTTTATTATTTTCCAAAAGGTCACTACCCAAAGGTTAACGACTACTGCTGAAGAGGAAGAAAATAAATGAGTTAAAGAAAATCATAGGCCCAGAGAAGGAAGCACTTGCTTCTTTCCTAAGGAAATACTATAAACAGATGGAAAAGTTAGCTCACAACTGCATTATCATCTCATTAAAATAGGTAGTAAAGACAGCAGGAAACGGGAAGCTTGTGCAAACACGCTCCAACAAAAGGAGACTGAAGCCAGGCAGACGGAATGGAAGCGGTGCCTAGATTACTCATCAGAGACTGCAGCTCTAGGGCCGTTTTCGTGAGCGCCTTTGCAACTGGGACTCTGCGCACCGTCTCAGATGGAGTGGTACTGAAGGCTGGGCATCTTTGGCATTTCTCTACAACCAGTGAGTACCTCTCTCAGGACTCCAGCTGACCCGACTGGGAACAAGAGCAGTCCTACCACGAAAGCAATTATCACAGGTTTATAAGTGAATCAGCTGAGGGACAAGAAGCTGCTGTTTCAGACTCAGGACAAACTGTACGTCCGAATTTCCCCCACCGTTGCCATATTTTTCTCTGCCGCGCTTGGAACGCTGCCGCCAGTCCACCTCTCCCTTTATCGTCATCTCTGAATCATCCCGCCTCGTTTCAACATTTCCCTTCCCTGCTTTCAGCTCTCAGGCTGGCGCAGAGCCCAGCTACGGCCCGGGCCGCGGAAAACTCATTCATTCATCCTCCGCGGGGTTTGCTAAGAGACCGGTGCAAGGCCACCGGGGTCGTGCAGAGTGTGCTGGTGGCCTGAACGCCCAACACTCCAGACTCGCCCCCTCCCGAGTCTAACGGGCCGGGCCCGCATGTCGCAACAACTTCCCAGACTGGCACGCCGGCCGTGCCAGGGGATGCCCGGTCCAGGCTGACTCCGCCTCTCGCCCGCCACGAGATCCCGCGGGAACACAGCTCTCGGGGCCAGGGCCGCGCGTCTTGGAGCAGCGCGTCTGGGCACTTGGGTCGCGCGCTAGAGCGCCGGTCATAACTACACGGTCAGCGGTTTGACCTTGAAGGGCTGGCACCGCCCCTACCCAGCGATCCCGCCCGCAGCGCCCACAGCGCCCGCAGGTCCACAGCGCGCCAGTTCGGTGCTCAACGTCCGCCGCTATCGTCCCCGGGCGCCTCTTCCTGTAGCCAATCGGAGACCGAAGTGGTGCGGGCCAATGGCGGCAGCCAAAGTATCCGGAGTGGCGGAGCCTATCAAAGTTCAGTCTTAAGTTTCTCCCGCCCCCGAAAAGTCAGAGGCGGGCTGGTCTTATATGTCGGCCAATCGGTGGCCAATAAACAAGAAGCTTCCAAGATCAAAGGGGAAGAGGTGGGATCTAGGCGGCAGCAACGCCTCAAGTCGGAGGAATGACAGGCATCTTAGCGAATATCACAGACTTATTTTCCTTACGTAAGGAAGGGGGTGGGGCTAAGGTGGTGCCTGCACCAATGGTTGGGAGGGGGCGTGTCCGCGGGCCAAGCGGGAGCCGGAGGCCCCGGGCTCTCTGGGCCGCGCCTGAAGTGGACGCAACGGGGCCGGGGGCCGGCGGCGGTAGTGGCGGTGGCGGCGGCTGCGGCGCGGGTGGGCGCCGCGGCTGGCCCGGGTGGATGGAGTTGGAGGGGCGGAGTGCAGGCGGTGTGGCGGGGGGGCCGGCGACTGGGCCCGGGCGGGGCCCCGGGGAGTCGGCGCTGCTGGACGGGTGGCTGCAGCGGGGCGTGGGCCGGGGGGCCGGCGGCGGGGAGGCCGGGGCCTGCAGACCCCCGGTTCGGCAGGATCCGGACTCCGGCCCGGACTACGAAGCGCTGCCGGCTGGAGCCACTGTCACCACGCACATGGTGGCAGGCGCCGTGGCAGGGATCTTGGAGCATTGCGTGATGTATCCCATCGACTGCGTCAAGGTGAGACCTGGACCGGGCTCCGAACCCGACCTGGGGCTGACCCGACCCTGAGTCCTGTCTAGAGCCAGGATCCTGGCTGAGAGCTGGAGTCGACGAGGTTCCTTCCTGGCTTCTGCCACTACACACGTTTCGAAACGATACTCCATGCACGCGAGGTCCCGGCTGGGAGTTAAGCCCAGTCAGGAACCAGGACCTATTTCTAACCGGCAGTGAGATCTGAATCGGAACTCATGATCAAAAATCGGTCAGCCAAAGCCCTGGATCCCACCTGGGACTAAACAGGAATAGGGTGGGATGGGGGATCCCGAAGCACAGGTAAGTGGTACTAACTCGATTAAGGTGAAGCCGACTGGTGTGAATCAGACCGTGAACTGGATCTTATGGCTTGAGATGCTCTTGGGGTCGGTGCTTTCACCAGCTTCTTGCTGTGGCTTCCCGTAGAATGACGGGGCAGGAACCGGAATCGGGGGTTTCTCAGCTAGATAAGAATATATTAAATCTTATCCCATGAGTGATTGGAAGTCATTGTACAGTTAGATATTAGAGTTCCAGACTAGAAGTAATATGGGAAAGATCGTGTTCAGAAAAGGTTTCGGTTTCTCTGTGAAGCAAGCATGATAGCCCATCTATTTCCTGAACATGAAAATTGAACTAGGATTAAGACTATATGTGCAGGGAGCACATCAGCCCCCATACAAGAGAAATGAAACTGCTTGTATATTTCTTTGGGCACCTGAAGTTGACAAAAAGGGGAAGGCTGCCTAGAAGGGAAATGTGACGGGTCTTAGAAAGTATAGGTGTTAAGTGTGAAGAAAATGAAACAAGATCAACACGAGGACGATTCGTGTGACAGTAAAATTAATTGCATCCACAACCAAGCAGGATGATTAAGGGATGGAGAAGTCAGGTCCTTCTGAAGAAAGCTGGGTGAAAATGGGAACAGATTATTGTTCTTGGCATTTTTACTTTTATACATTCATAAAGGTGAATGTACACTAAAGGTGAGAGCTAAATTAATGGGGGAAGGAAACTGTTGAAATATGATAGAGACTGGTGCTTCCTTTACATGGTAAGGGTAATAGTCAAACAATATCCAGGCAGTTCTTTGATGTGTGTTTTCTCAAATTAGGAAAATATACATTCAAAAGGAGGAGAGTATCAACTTGGGCCTTGCAAAGTAGATCTCTTCTGCTTGCCCCTAGTTCCAGTAGCATTTCATGTTTTCATAGTAATGTGGATAAGGAAATGGAGAAAGTGCTCATGAGGCTTGGTGAACAGCAGAGTTGGTTCTAGCATATTACAAGGGAACTCCTAACAAGGGCCATGGCCACTGAAAATGTGGTTAAAGGCACTTGACTAAGATGAATAATAGTGTTTCAAATGTCCTAGTTGAGTGAGAGAAATGGAAATAAACAGTATGACCCATGAGAGAAATAACTATTGAATTGTAAAATGAGCAAATACAAATACAAATGTACAAATACATTTATGTAATAAACTCTAGGTTGAATGACTGAGTTAATAATGCTACATATCCAAAAGTTCATGTGATCTAGCTGCAGAGTAACCTCATTCCACTGTGAGTGGAATGCAGGATCTAGAGTGCTATGTTTCAGGATGAGTATCAAATGAAAAACAGATCAGGGAAAGCAATGAAAATTATTTAATGGCTTGGAAAATACAGTATAATAATGTGACCAACAGAAATATTTCTGCAACTTACCAGTTTAACTGTTGTCCCATTACAACATCCTGGCAGGCTCTCTCTTTGCTCTGTATATTTTTGTAATGTCATTGTTGCTGTAAACATTTTATAAATTCTCCTGTTAGAAATGCCTCCAGGATATTTGGGTGCATATCCTTAATAGGAGCAAATCTTTATCGTGTCCAGTTAAAAAAAATCAGAAGATTCATTTTGTAAGAACAGAGATCACTCAGAATCAAATACATATGAGGTGAGAACTCAAAAAGGGAAATATTGCTTGGGGTCAAAGATAAGGTAGGGCTGGAGAACTAAGAGTCTGATTTACTCCTGTGGCCTAGAAACCCATTGAAGGAACACTTGTGAAAGAGTTCCCTAAATGTTTTGCATAATCACAGCATTATTGGAATAAGTCACTCCTAGCCTTCCAAGATAGCTAGCTGTCTTGAAGAACAGTTCCTATTCATTTACATAAACTTTGGAATTTTTGTTTTTTAGAAAATAGTCATGCAGGGCTGGAGTTGTAGCTCAGTGGAAGAGTGCTTGCCTGGCCTGTGTGAGGCCCTGAGTTTGATCCTCAGCACACCACACACACACACACACACACACACACACACACACACACACACAAACCACACATACACAGAGTTATATAACATTACAGTTGTGCCTCAAAACCCTATGTTAAAGAACTAATTGATCTGAATGAAAAATACTCAGAAGTCTTCAAAAATACAAAAGCTTATTTTAGAAGGATCATTCTCATTTGCTGCCATTGCTGGGATTTAAATGATGAGAGGAGAGACTGGTATGAGTTAGTGTCTGTATGTTAAATGTTTTCATGCAGGCATGAAAGTAAAATTCAAATCCCTTCCTTTAGAAAGAGCTTCCCAGTTCACTTGTCCCCTGGCAGCTATTCTTTTACCATAGATGGATGGTGGGGAAAAAAAGCAGCTCAACCTTACCGAAGACTGGAGGCAGGTATCCATGTTGGAGCCTAAAGGGCAACCACAGTGTTTGCAAATGAAAGCTGACATTGCCACTTGTTATGCAAACCTGTGTATCCCCACTCATTTATCAAGGTCAAGTTAACATATCCTTGAGAGAGACCATGGGAAGTGTATCCCCACTCACTTATCAGGGTCAAGTTGACTTAAAATATTCATGAGAGAGACCAGGATTATATGGCCATCTATTTTCATGGTCATAATAGGGAGGTTTGGGAAATCCAGAGAAATCCCAGTTTCCTTTTCTAGGCCTCAGAAGCAAGCATCAGACTTTATCTATAGAGATAGGTTCCGCTACCCAAAGCAGCCAGAACCCTTCTCAAGATCAGCTGGCTAAGGACCCACCTGCTACCAAGGTGCTGTTTTTGGTTCTACAGTGGTGAAGCAAGTATCAACTTACATAATGAGTTAAAGAGGGAAAGAGCAGAGGGAGAGGAATCTTTCAAACTCCAGATGTAAATGGTTGTCTATACACATTTACCAGTGAAAAGTTGGGAAATGGAAACATTGGTTTATGTTTATTTTCTTGCCTCTAGTAATGTAGTTAAATATTGAATAAATGCCAGTTGTTATGTGCCAAGCACTATCTGAAGTACCCTGCGTTCATGTGCTCATTTAATCTTTGAAAATATTTTATGAAGTGGGCACCATTTTCTTTTTTTTTTTTTTTTTTTTTTTTTTTT
>PVJS01062557.1:0-10707 GCA_004027185.1 Glis glis | reverse complement strand
GTATAATTTACCTGTGTACTATTTATTTATTTATTTATTTATGGAACTGGGGATTGAACCCAGGGGCATTCTACCTCCAAGCTACACCCCCAGCCTGATTTTTTATTCTTTATTTTGGAACAGGGTCTCACTAAGTTGCGGAGGGCCTCACTAAGTAGCTGAGGCTGGCCGCGAACCTATGATCCTCCTGTCTCAGCCTGCCAAGTACTGGGATTACAAGTGTGCGCCATCACACCCGGCTTTGAGGCTGTTCTTGAACCTGCTATCCTCCTGTCTCTGCCTCCCAAGTGCTGGGATTATAGGTGTCCACCACCACGCCCAGCTTTTCTTTTTTCTTTCTTTTGTGGTACTGGGGATTGAATCCAGGAGCGTTCTCTTTTTTTTTTTTTTTGGCAGTACTGAGGATTGAAGGATTGAACCCAGGAGCATTCTACCTCTGAGCTACACCCCTAGCCCTATTTTTTATTCTTTGTTTTGAAACAGGGTCTCACTAAGTTGTGGAGGGCCTCACTAAGTATCTGAGGCTGGCCTCAAACCTGCGATCTTCCTGTCTCAGCCTCCCAAGTACTGGGATTACAAGCATGTGCCACCATGCCTGGCTCCAGGAGTGTTCTCTGAGCTACACCCCAGCCCTATTTTTAATATTTATTTATTTATTTATTTTGTTTGTTTGTTTTTGCAGTACTGGGGATTGAACCCAGGGGAATTCTACCTCCGAGCTACACCCCAAGTCCTATTTTTTATTCTTTATTTTGAAATAGGGTCTCAATAAGTTGCGGAAGGCCTCACTAAGTAGCTGAGACTGTCCGCGAACCCGAATCCTCTGGTCTCAGCCTCCCAAGTACTGGGATTACAAGTGTGTGCTACCACGCCTGGCTTAATTTTTATTTTTGAAATAGGATCTTACTAAATTGCTGAGGACCCCAACATGTTGCTGCGGCTGGCCTCAAACTTGTTATTCTCCTGTCTCAGTCTCACAAGTACTAGGATTTATAGGTGTGTACCAACCACCATGCCTGGCTTATTATTTATTTACTTTGGTACTGGGGATTGAACCCAGAACCCAGAACCCACTGGACTACACCTCCAACCCTCTTTTATTTATTATTTTGAAACAGGGTGAGCCAGGCGTGGTGGTGCACGCTTGTAATACTAGTACTTGGGAGGCTGAGACAGGAGGATCACAGGTTCGAGGACAGCCTCAGCAACTAGTGAGACTCTCATCAACCTAGTGACACCCTGTTTCAAAATAAAAATAAAAAATAGGGCTAGGGGTGTAGCTCAGAAGTAGAATGCCCCTGGGTTCAATCCCCAGTACCACACACACACACAAAAAGAAACAGGGTCTCACTAAATTGCAGAGGGCCTTCACTAAGTTGCTGAGACTGGTCACCAACCTGTGTGCCTCCTGTCTCAGCCTCCCAAGTACAGGGATTACAAGAATGTGCCACCACACCTGAATTATTTTTTATTTTTGAAATAGGGTCTCACTAAGTTGCTGAGGGTCCCACTATGTTGCTGAGGCTGGCTTCGAATCTGGGTTCCTCCTATCCCAGCCTCCCAAATACTGGGATTATAGGTGTGCACCACCACGCTCAGCTGGAGCCTCTCACTTTTTTTAAAGTTCTGACTTGCTCCAATTGCACTCAGCCCCCAAATCTTGAGCTTGGTTCCTGTTCCTGCCTCTTAGTCTGTCCCTGTGCACAAGCGTGTGTGCATTCCTCAGTGCTTCTGCGTGGGCCTTTCAGTATGCTAGGTTGTGTCTCTGTCGGTCTGAGCTTCTGGCTGACCATGTCTCTGGCTCTGTCCGTGTCTCTGTCACTGCCCAACTCTTTGTATACCTCTAAGTGAACGTTCTGTGCACCTTGGACCACTTCTCTGTCCCTACCCTGAGCCCCTCTCTGTGTCCTTGGAGTAGAGTTCTGTGCACTCAGAGTGTACCTGTGTGTGTACCTACAGTGACTCTCCTGCCAGCCCAGTCCCGCTCGTCTTGCCCTGGGGCATGCCTCCTTCTTAATTCCTGGTAATGAGCTCTCTCCTTGCAGACTCTTTCTCCTTGATTTTGTTTTCCTGCAAAGCTGGGTTGGGCACCTCTAGGCTTGGGGAAACATGGGTGAGGTAGAGTTGGGTGGGGTGGGAAGGGGAGAAAAGGGACTACACCCAGTACTGAGACCCCAGGGGCCAGAGACAGCCCAATCCCTCAAGAAAACGTTTATGTAGGTGCTGTCCCTAGGCAGGGCCCACGGTTCCTCACTGGGAGGAGGGAGTTGGTGCTCCCTGGGGTGGGGCCCTGACCTGTGGGCCCAGGGGATCCTGTAGTGTGACAAAGGAGACAGTGGGGCCCTCAGGGAGATTGAAAGGGGCTCACTAGTAGAATGCCTGAGTTCTAAGGGGGCAGAGGAGCAGGGAAACCTGCTAAGCAGCCGTGAAAGGCCTTTTAAGGGCCTCAGGGAGGGTCCCCAGGCCTGGGGCTTTGGCCTTTGACCACAGGTTTATTTGAGGTAAGGGAGAGAGCGTGACTGGAGCAGAGGCTGTCTGGCCAGGTCTCCTTGACTGTGGAGGGTGCAAGAGGGACCACCTCCTTGTTGTGTGTGTAGAGGAGACACGGAGATCTGGGGTCTCATGGAGCCAAGGAGCTGTGTAGTGCAGTAGAGCCCAGACTAGAATTCAGTCTTCTCAGCCCCACACCCCCAGAACACTGTGTGACAATTCAAGGAGCCTGGCCCTGGTACCTGGCTCCAAACCAGCCCATCCCAGCCATGGTACCCGGGAGAGCCAGGAGTCTCCATTTGCCCAGATCCAGTCTCCGCCCGATTCTGTGCCCAGCTGGCTAATCTCCATGAGCTGCCTCACCTGGGCCCTCTGGCTTCCAGCAGGCTTCGGCTAGTAGAAGGCATTGCTAGGAAATCAGAGGGCCAGGTGGGTGGGGAGAGAAAGGTCAAGGTAGAGCCGGGCCTGGTGGCGCACCCTTGTAATCCCAGTACTTTGGGAGGCGGAGACCGGAGGATCCGGGTTCGCGGCCAGCCTCATCTCTCTCTCTCTCCTTAGTGAGGCCCTCCACAACTTCATGAGACCCGGTTTCAAAATAAAGTATAAAAAATAGGGCCGGGGGTGTAGCACGGAGGTAGAACGCCCCTGGGTTCAATCCCCGGTACAGCAAAAAAAAAAAAAAATGTAATCTCAGTACGTGGGAAGCTGAGACAGGAGGATTCGGGTTTGAGGCCAGCCTCAGCTACTTAATGAGGCCCTCCGCAACTTAGTGAGACCCTGTTTCAAAATAAAGAATAAAAATAGGGCTGGGGATGTAGCCTGGAGTTAGAATGCCCCTGGATTCAACCCCCAGTACTGCAAAAACAACAACAACAACAACAACAAAGGTCAGGGTATTCATGCCTTTTCTTTCTTTTTCTTTTATTTATTGTTTTTTTTGGTACTGCGAATTGAACCCAGGGGCAATTCTACCTCTGAGCTACACCCCAGCCCTATTATTTTATTTTATTTTTATTTTGAAGCAGGGTCTCACTAGGTTGATAAGTCTCACTACTTGTTGAGGCTGTCCTAGAACCTATGATCCTTCTGTCTCAGCCTCCCAAGTACTGGAATTACAGGCATGTGCCACCATGCCCTGCTACCCCAGCCCTTTTTAAAATGTTTTTTTTTTTTTTTTTTTTTTTTGCGGTACCGGGGATTGAACGCAGGGGCGTTCTACCTCCGCGCTACACCCCCGGCTCTATTTTTTTTCATGCTTCATTTTTGAAACCGGGTCTCATGAAGTTGCGGAGGGCCTCACTAGGTAGAGAGAGAGAGAAAGAGAGAGAGAGAGAGAGAGAGAGGAGAGAGAGAGATCGATCGTGCGCGCGCACCTGCGCGCTGAGGCTGGCCGCGAACCCGGATCCTCCGGTCTCCGCCTCCCAAAGTACTGGGATTACAAGCGTGCGCCACCACGCCTGGCAAATGTTTTTATTTTGAAACAGAGTCTTGCTAAATTGCTGAGGGTTTCACTAAGTCACTGAGGCTGATCTTGAACCTGTGATCCTCTGTCTCAGCCTCCCAAGTATTGGCATTACAGGTGTGTGCCACTGCACTCAGCTTCAGCTTCTTGTGCATTCCAGAATACTGCTCTCTCTTCTTGCCTCTTCTGGTCAAGGAGGTAATGGCTGCCTGCTCTTTATCCATGGTGAAGCCCTATGAGGATATTACCTGTTCCTGCTGGATCCCTGGCTAATTTCGTGTCTCTGCGCTTTGGCATCTTCATCTGTAAAATGTGGGTAGTAATAGTACTGAGCTCATTAGGTTGCATAAGGTAAGGATTACATGAGTTAACATATCCATCAGCACAATGCCAGATGGAGGAGTAAGTGCTAGAGAAGTAGAGGTGAGGAAGTGGATGACAATGGAGATGATGATGCCTCCTGGAGAGCTCCCTGTGTATCCTGAGCAATGAAAGTGAACAGCCCGCCTGCAAATGAGACACCTGACTTCCCAAGGCTGTCTCCTCCAGCGCCAGGAGCGCGGTGCTTCTGTGGGCCTTAGTCACCCAGGGAGTCCAGCCTCAATCTCTTCAATTTAAGTGAGGTCAGAGCTGGACGTGGTAGTGCACACTTGTAATCCCAGTACTTGGGAGACTGAGATAGGAGGATCACAAGTTCACAGCCAACCTCAGCTACTTAGTGAAGTCCTCCACAACTTAGTGAGACTCTGTTTCAAAATAAAGAATAAAAAAATAGAAAGCCAGGCATGGTGGTGCACGCTTGTAATCCCAGTACTTGGGAGGTGGAGACCGGAGGATCCGGGGTTCGCGGCCAGCCTCAGCTACTTAGTGAGGCCCTCCGCAACTTCGTGAGACCCGGTTTCAAAATAAAGTATAAAAAATAGGGCTGGGGGTGTAACTCGGAGGTAGAATGCCACTGGGTTCAATCCCAGGTACCGCAAAAAAAAAAAAAAATAGGGCTGGGGGGTGTAGCTCGGAGGTAAAATGCCCCTGGGTTCAATCCCCAGTACTGAAAAAAAAGAATAAAAAATAGGGCTGGGGGAGTAGCTTGGAGGTAGAATACTCCTAGGTTCAATCCCCTGTACCCCCCCCACACACAAGTGAGGTCAGCTCCAGGAGAATGGAAGCCAGAGTCCCTTTTCCACCTTGGCTCTTCTCCGGAAAGCTCAGAGTCCCAAGGAATGGACAACTGGGTGTCCCATCACCTTATGAGACTCAGAGGATCTGGTAGGGGTTGAAAGTGGCTATGGTGATGAATTAGGGTTTAGAGGGTAGTACAACTAGGGTAAGAGAGGGAGTTGGTCCCAGGGAGGTTGAAAGCACAAGCAAAATCCCAATCTGTATTTTCTTTTCTTTCTTTTCCTTTTTTTTTTTTTTTTTGTGGTACTGTGGATTGAGCCCAGGAGCATTCTACCTCTGAGCTGCACTCCTTGTATTTTCTTTCTTTTCCTTTTTTTTTTTTTTTTGTGGTACTGGGAATTGAGCCCAGGAGCATTCTACCTCTAAGCTGCACTCCTAGCCCTCTTTTATTTTTATTTTGAAACAGAGTCTCACTAGGTTGATGAGAGTCTCACTACTTGCTGAGGCTGTCTTCAAATTTGTGATCCTCTTGTCTCAGCCTCCCAAGTACTAGGATTACAAACTGAACCACCACGCCCAACCAGCTCTGTTTTTTTATTTTGAGACAAGGTCTCACTAAGTTGCAGAGGGCCTCAATAAGTAGCTGAGGCTGGCCATGAACCTGCAATCCTCCTGTCTCAGCCTCCCAAGTACTGGGATTACAGGTGTGTGTCACCACACCTGGCTCTGCTTTAGCTTTTTGAGGACAAGACATTAGCTCGGCTTGGTGGCCCACACCTATAATCCCAGCTAGCCAGGAAACTGAGGCAGGAGGATTACAAGTTTGAGGCTAGCCTGGGCAATTTAGGGAGACCCTGTCTCGAAATAAAAATAAAAAGGGCTGAGGTTGTAGCACAGTGGTAGAGCACTTGCTGAGCATGTGTGAGGCCACAGTTCAATCCCCAATACAAAAAAAAAAAAAAAAAAAAAAGAATGAGGCAGAAACCAAAACAATTACTATGACTCTGGGGACCTTTTCCAGCTCTCACCTGCACACTGGTGTTCTAGCAGCTTTGAGAGAGAGAGAGAGAGAGAGAGAGAGAGAGAGAGAAAGTCTGTGCTGCCTCCCATCCCTTCACATGGCCACAGCATAGGAAGCTTAGGGGAGGATAATGGGGAGTCTTATGGAACATCTGAGATTATGGTGGGTTGAAAATGGATGAACATGGCTTCTCTTTGTTGCTTCAATGACCCTCCCATGGTTCTCTAGCCTGTATTTCTTTTCTTTTCTTTTCCTTTTTCTCCTTCCTCCCTCTCTCCCTCCTTTCCTTCCTTCCTTTCCTTCTCTCTTTCTCTCTTTTCTGTGCAGTGCTGGGGATGAAACCCAGAGCCTCCGGCATGCGAGGTGAGCACTCTACCCCTGAGCTCATCCCCAGCCCAGAGCTCCTGTGAGGGGCCCTGGACTCTTGCCAGGCTTCCTCACAGTGCTCAGTGAGGGGCTGGGAGAGGGGCGAGGACTCTGGGAACCCTGATAATCATCTGGACATGGTCCAGTACTCATCTCCATGGAGATACCCCCCCATCCATCGCTGAGGAGGCACCTGGAATGTCGGGCGCCACCCTCATCCTTCACTCTCTGCTTAGGTCACTGCTGGGCTGGAAAGTGGCTGAGGGAGGGGAGGAGTGGCCTGGCCTGCAGGGGGAGGCAGGCTGCAGGCCCCAGTCTGAGGGAGCTCTTTCCCAATAGAGGTAACCTTTAGCTGGGGGAGCCCCAGTTCCATAGCAGGGGTGGGGAGGAGCCAGTGACTCTGACCCAAGGACAAAGTCACCCCTTTATTGGACTAAGGGTTTATAGCTTGAGCCACCTTTGGCCCTTGGAGGTGTGTGTGTGCTCACATACATGTGAGAGCGTGGTTGCTATGACTAGTGAAGGACTGGGTCGTGAACATGTTCACACAAACACACTTACACCACCGCGCATGCCACCCTCAACCCATCTGCATGCATGCACACTCAGATCCTGACACTGTTACTTATTGACATGCTCATACATACACACTCACACCTCCACATTCACAGGCTTACACACCTCCATTCCATGTCCCTAGATTTTACACTTGCTCTTACAGTCGTGCATGCTTTAGCACATGTAGACTCTCAGGTGCATTTGCACTTGAATACACGCTTACCCACACTCCTGTTTGCACAGGGCCAGGAGTCACCCATCATGCACTGGTTCTGAACAGGTTGAAGGTTTTTTGGGGGGATAAGTGTAGGGGTGGAGGAGAAGGGGAGGATTGTGATACTACAATCAAGTCACAGGGGTCAGGACACGGGGTTGAGAAATCTTTAGATTTTGAGGTCACAACATGGATTTTCAGAGCAAGGGGTCGGGAAGCAGGAAGTCTGAAGCCTGTGACCGACAGTCCCGGTGCCTGGGCAGGGCACACAGTAGCTGTCAGCAAATACCTGCTGGATAAGCAAACAGCAAGATCCACCAAATCTCCCTATATTCAGCTGGCAGAACTGCCCAGTTACATAGAAGTTTAGAATCCTAGGCAGGCAGAGATTTGGGCCATCTCACTCTGATGTCACCGGTTCACATCCTTACCGACATTCTACAGAGCAGGAGGCAGAGTCTGCAATATGGTGATTCCCACAAAGCTACTAGGTAAGGCAGTGCTCAGTTCCAGGCCAGGTCCCCAGTCTCAGGGTACATCTTCTAAGCCCAGGGACATCCGATTGCAGAGAGAAGCCTCAGCAGGTCCAGCTGGCTGGGATGAGCAGAAAGTGACTGTTCTGGGCTGGAGCAGGGATTTGGGCCCTAGCCAGGAAAAAGCAAGTAGGTTCCTCTGAAGTATGGGGAATCGAGGAGAACCTCAGACACTCTGGAGAAGGGCTCCAGGGAGAGGCTCCTGTATAAAATAGTGCTCCTGGCCTTTCTGCCAGTAGCCTCGGGTTTTATTTATTTATTTATTTTTGGTACTGGAGACTGAACCTAGGGGCATTCTACCCCTGAGCTACACCCCCAACCTTTTTTTTTTTTTGGTGGTGGTGGTACTGGGGATGGAACCTAGAGGTATTCTACCCCTGAGCTACACCCCAACCCTATTTTATTCATTTTATTTTGCGGTACCGGGGATTGAACGCAGGGGCGTCTACCGCGCTACGCCCCCGGCCCTATTCTTTTTACACTTTATTTTGAAACCGGGTCTCAGGAAGTTGCAGAGGGCCTCACTAAGTAGAGAGACAGACAGACAGACACAGGGAGAGAGAGAGAGAGAGAGAGAGAGAGAGAGCTGAGGCTGGCCGCGAACCCGGATCCTCCGGTCTCCGCCTCCCAAAGTACTGGGATTACAAGCGTGCGCCACCACGCCTGGCTATTCATTTTATTTTGAAACAGGGTCTCACTAAGTTGCTGAGGCTGACAATGAACCTGAGATCCTCCTGTCTCAGCCTCCCAAGTACTGGGATTATAAGCGCACGCCACCATGTCTGGCTTTTTTTTTCCCTGAAACAGGGTCCACTAAGTTGCTGAGGGCCTCATTAAGTTTCTGAGGCTGAGCCGGGCATGGTGGCGCACGCTTGTAATCCCAGTACTTTGGGAGGCGGAGACCGGAGGATCCTGGTTCGTGGCCAGCCTCAGCTCTTTCTCTCTCTCTCTCTCTGTCTCTCTCTCTCTACCTAGTGAGGCCCTCCGCAACTTCGTGAGACCCGGTTTCGAAATAAAGCATAAAAAATAGGGCCGGGGGCGTAGCGCGGAGGTAGAACACCCCTGGGTTCAATTCCCGGTACCGCAAAAAAAAGTTTCTGAGGCTGGCCTAGGATCTGCAATCCTCCTATCTCAGCCCTCCAAGTACTGGGATCACAGGTGTGCACCACAGCCCCCAACTTAATTCGTTTATTATTTCATCAAACACTATTTATTTATTTTGAGGTACTGTGGATTGAACCCAGGCATGTTCTACTTCTGAGCTATTCCCCTAGCTTTATTTTATTTTTTATTTTTGAAACAGGTTCTCACTAAGTTCTGAGGGCTTTGCTAAATTGCTGAGGCTGGCTTCAAACCTGTGATCCTCCTGTCTCAGCCTCCCTTGTACTCTCAAGGGATTACAGGTGTGTGCCACCACGCCTGGCTTAGGCAGCTTTTTCTTTCCTTCCTTCCTTCCTTCCTTCCTTCCTTCCTTCCTTCCTTCCTTCCTTGTACAGGGGATTGAACCCAGGGCCTCATGCATGCTAGGCAAGGGTTCTACCACTGAACTACATCCCGCCTGGGGGAGAAAATAGATTCTCACATGAAAATTGAGGACTGTTAGGAAAGGGGAATCTGGAGCCTACCATGTGATTCCTGCTTTTATGGAATTTAAAATCTAATTAGTGGAGGAGACTACAAATACAATTCATCAAAGGAAATTGGGAATTAGGGTTTTAGCAGAACAAAACACTTACACAGGACTGACTACATAATTTGCAGGGCCCAGTGCAAAATGAATATGCAAGACTCCTTGTTCAAAAAATGCTTAGAATTGATTTTCTTTTAGTACTGGGGATTGAACCCAGGGGCATTCTACCTCTGGGCTACACCCTCAGTCCCCCCTCTTTTAATCTTGTTTTGAAACAAGGTCTTGCTAAGTTGCTGAGGCTGGCCTCCAACCTGCAATCCTCCTATCTCAGCCTCAAGTACTGGGATTACAGGTGTGCACCACTAAACCCCGCTTAAGTTTGGGGTCCTTCTATGGCCCAGGTTGCCTGCCCATGATACCAGCCCTGCACTTCTATATTGAGACTTGAAGGGTGAGATGGAATTAGCCTGCAGGTGTACAAAGGCTGGAGATGGGAGGTCAGGGTGTCTTGGAAGAGTGGGAGGAGTTTAGTGTTACTGGAGTTTAGACTGCTAGATGAGACTGAAAAGGTGTGTGAGGCCAAGTCAGGCAGGATCCAGGTGAGGGAGGATCTGGAAAACCAAAGCCTCCTAGTGCTCTTTCTTAGGGGACCCATGAGCCCATCCATCAGCAATCTAGGGAGGCAAGAAGGGGCCAACTGGGGGCCAGACCTGGCCTTGGACAGAGACCAGATGAGTGCAGTGTGGTGAGGGTCCTAGGTGTCAGAAGATACATGTTAGCTGGGCGTGGTGGCGCACGTTTGTAATCCCAGTACTTGGGAGGCTGAGACAGGAGGATCGCAGGTTCAAAGCCAGCCTCAGCTCCTTAGTGAGGCCCTCCACAACTTAGTGAGACCCTGTTTGAAAATAAAGAATAAAAAATAGGGCTGGGGGTGTAGCTTGGAGGTAGAATGCCCCTGGGTTCAATCCCCAGTGCCACAAAAAGTAAAAAAAAGAAGATACATGTTGCTCAGACTCAGAGCAAGTTCCACCGCCATTCTTTGCCTCAGTTTCTCCCTGAGGACCACAAGGGTGTTGTATGAGGTGATTTGATTCTTTTTTTTTTTTTTGGTACTGGGATGGAACCCAGAGGCATTCTACCTCCATGTTATATCCCCCAACCTGATTTTTTTTTGGGGGGGAGCAGTACCAGGGATTGAACCCAGGGGCATTCTACCTCCGGGCTACACCCCCAGCCCTATTTTTTTTATTCTTTTTTTTTTTTTGCCGTACCGGGGATTGAACCCAGGGGAATTTTACCTCCGAGCTACACCCC
>PVJS01062556.1:0-10705 GCA_004027185.1 Glis glis | reverse complement strand
AAAAAAAAAAAAAAAAAAAAAAAAAAAGGAAATCTCAGCCAGGCATGGTCATATCTGTAATCCCAGTACTTGGTAGACTGAGACAGGAGGATCATAGATTTGAGGACAGCCTCAGTAAGTAGTGAGACTCTCATCAACCTAGCGAGACCCTGTTTCAAAATAAAAAGTAAAATAGGGCTGGGGGTGTAGCTTAGAGGTAGAATGCTCCCTGGGTTCAATCCCCAGTACCACACACACACACACACACACAAAAGGGAACCTCAGCCAGGTTTGGTGCCACACACTTGTAATCTCAACTACTAGCCAGCTACTACTCAGAAGGTTGAGGCAGGAGGATCACAAATTTAAGACCAGCCTCTACAATTTAGCAAGACCCTGTCTCAAAATAAAAATTTTAAAAAGGGATGGGGATGTAGCTCAAGGAAGAACACTTGGCCTAGCATGTGTGAAGCCCTGAGTTCAATCCCCAGGACTGCAAAAAAAAAAGGTGGGGAGGTGGTCTCAAACTCAAATTTGGGTGTTACTGATTTTTGTAGGGAAAAAAAACTGAGAAACTATAAAATTACCACTGGTGCTCAAAAGTTTAACATCTAATCTCAGAAACAAACCTATGGAATTGAGTCAGGAGGTGTGAAACCATTTAAGACTTTGGAAGAGGGTTATGACATAAAACATTTAAGACTCAAATCCAATGGCAATGTTTTTAGTACAGACCAGGAAGAGAAGAAAAGGAAGAAACAGAAAACAGGTGCTACCTGGGATGAAGTAAGTTGGCATTCAGTAGTAGCAGAATAAATAAAACAAGGGACTTGGATTTTTATTAACATAAATAAAATCATTGTAATATGTAAAATACTTCTCTTTTTCATATTTAGTAGGACACTGATCAGGTAGTACTTACAATATGATATTTTGTTTACCGTTTAAAATATATTTTGTATGTTTTTTATCCACAAATGGATTATAATCATGGCTATAGCAGAAACCCTGGTTTTTGTACTTCTTTATATCCCCAATGCCTTGCAGAGTTCATTTATTTTGATGCTCATCCATTTGGTCTGTGAAAAAACAATTTTCTGCAATACCTAATTTTAACCTGAAGGTGGTGATAGAACCTAAAGGAAAAATCTTCAGGGTATACTGTATAACTGAATTTTATTATTGTTTTATTATGAGATTTATATATGACAGTGTTAATTATGAAGTTAAATAATAAAATCCTCAATAATACAGTAGCTAACCTAAAAATAGAATTTAGTATGTTTAAGAACTCTCCATCTTTTCTCCAAACTCATTCCTCTGCAGACATAAATACTATCCCGAATCCAGTGTTATTCCTTCATTTTCCTCATGTAGTTAGGGATACCCATAAATAAATATTGTTTAGTTTTTCTTGTTTTCAAACTTTTTTCAGTACTGGGGATTGAACCCAGGGTCATTCTACCTCCGTGGTATAACCTCAGCCCTATTTTTTATTTTGTTTTGTTCTATTCTTTATTTTGAAACAGGGTCTCACTAGGTTGCGGAGAGCCTCACTAAGTAGCTGAGGCTGGCCACGAACCTGCGATCCTTCTATTTCAGCCTCCCAAGTACTGGGATTACAAGCGTGAGCTACCACGCCCGGCGTTTTCAAACTTTATATAAGTGGTATCATACTGAATATATTCTTGCTTGACTTCCTCCCCTTATTCAATATATCTTTCTGAGATCCATCCATATTGATGAATGTAAACACAAAGTCTACTGAGCAGAATGTAAAATTAATTTTAATATATCTAAAAGAATATAACTGATTTTAACTTAGTGTAGTGGGTAACTTGGTGGAAGAAGAAATTGTTCATGCCAAAGAAGGGACTAGTTGAAGACCTCTAACCTAGTTCTTATGCCTTTTAATTAAACGGTAGCACTGTTGCTTCTTTGCCTTAATCTAGCTCAGTTTCGTAGCCTTGACAATATTGACATTTTGGGACAGATGAGTCTTGTTGTTGGGGGCTGTCCTGTGCATGGCAGGATGTTTAGCAGTTTATGCAACCCAGAAATGACGCCTGACATTGATTGCTAAGTGTTCCGAGGAGTTGCAGGAAGGAAAAATCACCGCTGGTTGAGAAATAACTAATTTTTTATTGAGAAAACCATATTAATTATGATTTTTATGTGCCTCTTTTGCTCAAACACCTGAAGTTAACATACATCATTAAATCAATTATATAATGATATCCGCTAATTATATCAAATTCACCTGTATAAGTACTGTTTCAAGGCTCTTGTTACTATCCTTCATTTTCCCTATATCTGATTACCATGAAGTCTCTCATTTCTGCCTAGTTCAGACTCTTCAGTACTAAATTCAAAAATACCTAATTGCTGCTCTAAATATACAATGTTTAGTTTTCACACCTGTCTGAACAGTTCCTTTCCTCATAACCAAATTATATTCTTTTCTTTCAAAAATCATTCATTCAATAAATGTGTAATCCTTGTGATGCTGATAATTCCATCTATATTTGTATTTCATCAGTCTTTATGTGGCTTCATTTCTACGGGGTTGCAATGACCATACGGTTCTTATATTTTCCTTGTATGCATTCTTGGGGGTTGAATGCCTTTACCCCATCTTCTCTGTTCATGGCAAACCTGGTTAGGGCTACAATAGTGCAATCCCTGTGTGGAATGCTTGCTTCCCAGGACACACATTGGAAGGGTTAAATAAATGAAGATGAGTAACAGTAAGCAAAAAGCCACAATGAAAACATTTCTCCTAGCCTCCTCCCACCCCTGTATGAGTATTAAATATAACCAGCTATAGGTTGTTAATTGAATAGAGAAATCAGATAGTTTGATGAAAGGGTTCCAAAAATATGGAAATATGGGCTGAGATTTTATTTCCTAATTCATAAGAAAAATGTTAGGAAGGCATGAAAATTAAACCACAACTTTTACTTTAAGTAAAAGTTTGAGTCAGGCATGGTGCTGCATGCCTATAATCCTAGTACTTGGGAGACTGAGACAGGAGGATTGCAGGTTCGAGAACAGCCTCAGAAAGTAGTGAGACTCTCATCAACCTAGCAAAACCCTATTTCAAAATAAAAATAAAATAGGACTGGGGGCGTAGCTCGGTGGTAGACTGCCCCTAGGTTCAATCCCCAGTACCAAATAAATAAACAAATAACCTTAAAACAAAATGATAGGAAATAAGGACTCACAATTGCCATGGTTGTAAGAGAGAAATCTAGAATAGGCTTTATAAAATATTAAATCTGGTCCAGAAAAGTGTCTCTTCTTGAAAAAATAAGATTTTTAGGTTCCATATGTATATGCAGATAAGTATGTGCTGATAGAGAATCCAACACGAGTGGGGTTCCATTGGTCCACATTAAGTTCACTGCATTATATAGTGTAGATACAGTTGCATACATTGTGATTTTTTTCTCTTTTACCATAAAATGACTTCCCCTACTGCACATCTCCTTCCATGATAAAGATTCTAAAGTTGAGAGAGAATCAACAAAACGTGGATGACTCCAATTAAGGAGGAGAGAAAGGCTAAAATACTCCCTCTTTACCAGAAGAGAACTAAACAATTTTAAGGGTTAAAAACTGGAGATAATGTATGATGGAGCGGACTATCCAAGACTCTTCCCCCGACTCAAAGAAGCAAGTACAACCCTGACAATAGGTGAAGCAGAGTGGCATAAGTAAAGCAGGGGTTGACAAATGTTTTTTGTAAAAGGCCTGATAATTAAATATTGTCCACATCATGGGCTGTAATCAACTCTATAGCTGCAAAATGAAAGCAGCCATAGCAATATGAACATGGATGTGCATGGCTGGGTCTCCAAACAAACTTTACTTATGGACACTGAAATCTAGATTTTATGTAATTTTAATGTGTCACCAAATATTAATCTTCTTTTGATTATTTTAAACTACTTAAAAATATCAAAACAGGCAATGGTCCCTGTATCTGACCTCTGACACCTCACTAAACACTTTTGGTTCTTAGATAATTAATGTTAAATCAAAGTAGGAATTAGCATTGGAGAAAAATGTGATTTCATTACTTTGTGGGTGGTTACTTTATGAGGAATGTTTTGAACTAAAGAGAAAGGAAGGACATAAAGTCAATGTAACTGAACAATATTTATAGGTATTAGTTTGTACCATATATTTTCTTATATGCTTTGTTTGCCCCCATTCAGACTAGATGGAAGAATGCAGTTCCTCTGAGGATTGTCACAACCAGGAATACCAGAAATAAAAGATAAAAATTCAGACTTTTTTTTTTTAAAAAGGTTAAAGTCAGTCAGAACAGTTCCTACTCCTCACAATTTGCTGGGGTGGAAAGAGAAATTATTGGTGGGAAATCAAAAGAATGTCAAAAAAGATGTTTTGACATGCATCTCTGAAAATGAAGAGGAGGAAAGTGTGGATTAATGACTGAGGTATCATTGACTGTAGCAGGAATAGATGGTTATGAGGCCCTCACCCCATCCCCAGAAATCGTATGCAATCCCTGCTCTGAAGAGAGGCTCCAAATTGTCTGATATGATACTGAAGTGAGTGAAATTAAGTTTCTCCAAGCCCATAGAATGGATCCTTTAGAAAACATGTAAATTCGTGGCTTAAGAAACCTACCCACTTTACTAACTCAGCTCAAATGTCTGCTACCTGACTGTTCTGAAACCCTCAAAGTTGTCCAGGTTACCATGTCTCCATCACATATGCAGAAGGAAACCTAATCTCACTTAATGACATCTTCTAGGATACTCCAAGGATCATGTTAAATAGGATCATGTTTTTCTATTATTTCCTGCTTGTACTGAATTCTTCAAGAATTCAGATTTGTGACTTCTATCAAGTCTAGCCTCTTTGGGGCTGTTCTTTTTCTCCATCCTATGTTATTCCTCGAGCAGAACATAGCCTCTTTCTCATTATTTCCTCAAACTCCCATAGACAGAAGGCACCTATGTATAGATTTTCACTGAAGATTTAGTTCACAGTGGAAGGTAGGAGAAGAGAAAGAGGAATTAAGCTTCAGCAAACATCTAAAAAGTTAAATCTTTTTCTCTAAAGATCTCTGACCTAGAACTTCTCACTGGTTGCCTCTTGCTCAGCTCCCTGTCATCTCCATGGATTCTTTCTTCACACCCAACTCCCCAATCATGTATCTTTTATCCCTCCCCTTTACACCCTCTTGCTCTTGGAAACTCCAAATTCTTCATTCATTTTTCATTAACAGGAGGATTTTGTTCTGTTGACCTTCTTGCCTATTCCAGCCAGACCCGCTATATAGTTAAAAATAATAACTATTCACCAACTGCCTCACTAATTAGTATGACCTGTTCTCCCAGCATGGAGTTCTAAGAAATTATGTTCTCTTTAGGACATATGTTTTCATTAATATGTGCAACCTAGGGAGTAGTGGGGACACACAAGGGACTCTGGTTGATAATGGAGAACCCAGGGGCTTTCTACCTCCGAGCTACATCCCTGGCCCTATTTTTTTATACTTTATTTTGAAACCGGGTCTCACGAAGTTGCGGAGGGCCTCACTAAGTAGCTGAGGCTGGCCGCGAACCCGGATCCTCCAGTCTCCGCCTCCCAAGTACTGGGATTACAAGCATGCGCCACCACGCCCGGCTCATCTTGTCATTTTTAAAAAACATTCTCTCCTGGTCTGGGGTTGTCATTACCCTCTGCATCAGTGATTCCTATTCTGGTCTGATTAAAACATCTCAGGGACAGAGAGAGGCAGGGACTGTGTTTTGGGTGGAGCAGTTATGCAGGTTTGGGAAGCTATGGAGAAAAGGATTCTATTCCTAATGCCATGCTCCAAGCTCATGCTACTCTCAGCCACCAATGGCTTGGGCTTCCATCTGCCTCTGACACCACCCAGGGGCACTCACCAGAGCCAGCGAAACTATGCTCTGCTCTTTATTTGCTTTATCCTCTCAGTGTCCTGTGTCTTGTAGCTTAATTACTAAATTCCTCAATGAGCTTTTCTTCTCTTCACAACCTGGTCCCTCAAGTCCTGGACTGCCTTGGTAACTTACTGATGCTTTCATAAAGATTAATATCTATAATATATAAATACACATATATGTACATAATACATATATATAAGTACATATATATGAAGGAGGAGGATGACATAGTGAGAAGCCTTCCTTGCATGCAGCAGCTCTCCCATAGCCACTATTCTCAAGAAGCTGTGGGCCAGGGAGCATGGCATACCCCTGATATGTGGCTGCCATATACCTAGGTGTACATGAAAATATAGGAGACTTGGATAATTGCATTTTCTCTCCCAGAAGTGTGAAATGTGTGTGGAAAACCTCAGGTTAAAATTCCACTCAACTAGCAGGGCATGGTGGCACACACTTGTAATCCCAGTACTTGGGAGGTTGAGATAGGAGGATCGCAGATTTGAAGCCAGCCTCAGCAACCTTGTGAGGTCCTCTGCGACTTAGTGAGACTCTGTTTCCAAATAAAAAATAAAATAGGGCTGGGGGTGTAGCTCAGAGGTAGACTGCCCCTGGGTTCAATCCGCATTAACACACACACACACACACACACACACACACACATCCACTGAACTAAAACATTTTAAGGACTGCATGCTATAGAAGAAGTCCAAGAACTCTTCTTGGTGAGGTTTTGGAGCCATCCTTATCCTGCCATCCCTCCACTTGTTTATGTCAAACTGTCATTGATTCTGTTATTTACCTCAGTATCTCTCCAACAAATTCAACTTTCTTTTTCTTTTACTCCAGATGTCAGGTAAAGTTTACTTCCGAGGCAAAACCAAACAAAAACACTACAAATGATGGCTCTGATATTGGACCTCAATATTTGAGAATCTTTGATTGCTGATGAAAGGTACGAAATGTCTATTTTAAAAATTCTAGAGTTTTTCTTCAATGTCTCTAAGGGGAAGCTGGAAAAAATACTTCAGTCTAAGAGGAATCAGTCACTTTGGTGTGTACTCTCTTGATGTGCACATGTGAGTCAGGTGCCTAGCCTTTGTTTTTGAGGGAGTTCTAGTTATTGGTAAAAATCATCCAAGTACAAATGTAAAATTTTTAATTAAGAACTTAAAAAGTTTAATATGAGCCGGGCGTGGTGGCGCACGCTTTTAATCCCAGTACTTGGGAGGATCTGGGTTCGCGGCCAGCCTCAGCTACTTAGTGAGGCCCTCCACAACTTCGTGAGACCCGGTTTCAAAATAAAGGATAAAAAATTGGGCCGGGGGTGTAGCTCAGAGGTAGAACGCCCCTGGGTTCAATCCCCATTACCGCAAAAAAAAAAGCACATGTAGAAAAAATAGTTTGTAATGAACCATATGTAGGCCAACCAATAAGTTAATCAGAATGTGTGTATAGTTATGCATAATGAACTGTTCTTTTTTCTCAACATAATATACAGTTAGTTATTTTGAAGTGAAATCAAGAAACTGTACCAAAGGGCATTGTATTTAGGCTAATGTTTTTTTCAATGCCTGGGATTGAACTCAGGGCCTCAAGTATGCCAGGCAAGCACTCTATCATTGAGCCACATTCCCAGCCCTGTGATTGAGATATCTTAAAACATAAAGACAAGCCAGAAGTGGTGGCGCATACCCGTAATCCCAGTACTTGGGAGGCTGAGATAGGAGAATCACAGGTTTGAGGCCAGCCTCAGCAACTTAGTGAAATTCTATTTCAAAATAAAAAGGGCTGGGGGTGTAGCTTGGTAGTAGAATGCCTGTGGGTTCAATCCTCAGTACCAAAAAAACAAACAAAAAAAGACAAAAAAATTTTTTTTGTGGTACTAGGGATTAGACCCAGGGGCATTCTACCTCTGAGCTACACCCCCCGCCCTATTTTTTATTCTTTTCTTTTTGCGGTACTGGGAGTTGAACCCAGGGGCATTCTACCTGCAGGCTACACCCCCAGCCCTATTTTTTATTCTTGATTTTGAAACAGGGTCTCATTAAGTTGCAGAGGGCCTCACTAAGTAGCTGAGGCTGGCTGCGAACCTGCGATCCTCCTGTCTCAGCTTCCCAAGTACTGGGATTACAAGTGTGTGCCACCATGCCCGGCTAAAAAAAGACAAATTTTAAATTCAAATGTGCAAATACATTTTTGTCAAATGTATATATATATGCATATATACATATGTTTATAAATATATGTATATGTATAATATGTATATATATAATATTTTGAGATATGATCTCATTATCTTGTCCAGACTGGCCTCCTGGGCTCAAGCAATCCTCTTGCCTCAGCTTCCCAAGTATTTGGGACTACAGGCATTCACCAGAATACCTGGCTCAAATGTATATTTCTAAATTTTCTGCTAGAGCCGGGCACAGTGGTACACACCTGTAATCCCAGTACTTGGGAGGCTGAGACAAGAGGATCACAGGTTGGAGGCTAGTCACAGCTACTTAGTGAGACTCTGTTTCAAAATGAAAAATAAAATAGGGCTGGGGGTCTACCTCAGAGGTAGAATGCCCCTGGGTTCAATCTCTAGATTGAACCCAGGGGCATTCTGCTAGAGTCCAGAAATTTTGGACTCTGCTAGAGTCCAGAAATTTTGTCAGAATGGCTAACAACCCTGGGGATTCTACCTTGAGATATGATCATAACAGTATGCATCATCATGTGCTTTCCAGTTAGTTGAATAATATCTCATATGAAGATAATGTTTTAAGATTCTAAAAACTATAGGAAAGAGGCTCATTTAGAGATTGCATTTAGGTATCTAGAGGAAAATGATTTATAGAAAATTTATCAAAGAAAGTACCCTCCACAACTTTGTGAGACCCGGTTTCAAAATAAAGTATAAAAAACAGGACCAGGGGTGTAGCGCGGAGGTAGAACGCCCCTGAGTTCAATCCTCGGTACCGCAAAAAAAAAAAAAAAAGAAAGTAGAGACATCGTTACTGAGGAGTAGAATGAAAGCAGATGTCTTGTGTTATCTCTCATCTTTCTTGTTTCTAAAGATTTATCATCTTATTTATCATCTGTCTGTCTGTCTGTCTGTCTATCTATCTATCTATCTATCTATCATCGATCTACCTATCATCTATCTATTTTTGTAGAGATGACCATAAGCCAATGGTTCTCAACCGAGGATAGCTTTGGCATCCAGGGCACACTTGACAATATCTGGATTCATTTTTGGTTGTCACAATTGGGAAGGTAGAGGCAGAGATGTCAATGACAAGAAGTGGATAGATGCCAGGAAAGTTGCTAAACACCCTACCATGTATAAGGGAGCCACAAAAGAGTGGTTTTGCCCACGATGTCAATCCTAACCAGGTTAAGAAACCCTCCCTAGGCAATTAAATGTAAAAACAAAGAAGGTATCAACCAGGACTTGTTTACTCTGAGCTTGGCACAGTTCTTGGCACATGGTAAGTATGAAAATATTTGACAATCTCTCTTGTTATTATTATTTTTACTTTAAAAGGCATATTTTTAAATGTGGTTTTACTTAACATGAGCTCTTGTCTCCTTTTTCCCCCACATGTTTTTATACAATATAGCTGAATTTATTCTTCATGTGTTAAGTGTAAAACATCTGTTTCCTATTAGAATTTAACCTTTATCTGGTGGAAACTTTTTAAAGACATACAAGATTATGGGATATTCTTCTTTAATGAGAAAGATGTTATTGTTCAGAAGCATAAAATATATGCAATTCCAAAGTCCTTATATACACATTAAAAGAAAAACAAACATATTCTTTGACCAAAGCTCATTTTAGTCTTCACAAGAAAATGTAGTAAGAAAAAATCTTTTGCACTTTTCCCTGTTAGAGAACCATTATAGACTTGGCGGATAATCACAGGAAAAAAAATCCAGATAGGTGAGAAATCTCTGAAAAGAAGGGTAATGAATAAGTATTTTATTTGCTCCTAACTGGTATGCTAGGTATTTTGTGGAAGGTGAAGTTCTACGTTTTGGGGGATTTGTCAAATGTCTATTAATATTACTTTTTACGTGCTTCATGTAGAAGGCCTACAGGGAGAGCTCTCAAGATTGAAGCAAAAGTCAGAGGACTCTGGGAGGTCTCCAGGAGACAAGGGGGTATTGAGAAAATTCCTTCTCTGGCCTTCAGCTTTCCTATTTGGGAGCCTCAGTTTAAGAGTCAGAGTTCAATCAGAGACGCAGAACCTCTAGGATATATAAGGAGTTTGACTGAATGCAATTGTGGGAACTGGTTAAGCACTCTCCAAAAGGCTGCTGTCTTCACAGATGATGCAGGGGCTTAAAGTTTGCAGGACAGTAAGTGAGAAGGGTGGATGGACATAAGAGAGTGAGATGCCAGAATTCATGAGGAGAGACTAAAACCTGTGTCAGTTCTGTGGCCTCTGGCTTTGATGATGTGGGTGTCCTGCGGAAGCCAGACTCTCTGAATGTACTGAAAGAAGATCCAGGGGAAAGTGGAGCAGTTGCAAGCCTGGCTGCTGTCTTATGCCATTAAGATAAGCGACAGCACCTGTGGGCTACAAAGATGGCGGCCACTTCATTTCTGTCTCCTCATCTGCCACAGGAATCTCTCTTGTGGTTAGTCTAATGAAAAACATAAAAGACAAGGAATTCTAGGAAATGGAGTTCAGCCTAGCCCAGTTGACACACAACAAAATGCCCCACTTTTTTACTGTCTCCTCTTCATGGATCTTTGCCCTTATTTTTTTTTTTTTTTTTTTTTG
>PVJS01062555.1:0-10708 GCA_004027185.1 Glis glis | reverse complement strand
CGCCCCCGGCCCTATTTTTTTATATTTTATTTTGAAACCGGGTCTCATGAAGTTGCGGAGGGCCTCACTAAGGAGAGAGAGAGAGAGAGAGAGAGAGAGAGAGAGAGAGAGAGAGAGAGAGACAGGGAGAGAGAGAGCGAAAGAGCTGAGGCTGGCCGTGAACCCGGATCCTCCGGTCTCCGCCTCCCAAAGTACTGGGATTACAAGCGTGTGCCACCACGCCCGGCCCCAGCTCTCTTTTATTTCTTATTTGGAAACAGGGTCTCTCTAAGTTGTTAAGAGCCTAAGTGCTGAGGCTGACTTTGAACCTGCGATGCTCCTGTCTCGGCCTCCCAAACTGGGATTACAGGCATGCGCCACCATGCCCAGCTATGATGCCCATTTTTGCCATTCTAAAGTTTCCTCGTACTTCTTGCCAGGCATCTGCTGCCCAGCCCCTCCTCAACTGTTCTCTCATTTTTTAAATTTTGATGCTCAGGTTATCTGTAATTGACTGATAGGAGCCCCTTTAAACCAGCACTAGTGTACTTTGTGTGTGTGTGTGTGTGTGTGTGTGTGTCTGTGTGGCACTCGGGGGCATTCTACCTCTGAGCTACACCTCCAGCCCTTTTTTTTTTTGGTTTGTTTGTTTGTTTGTTTTGCAACAGGGTCTCACAAGGTTGCTGAGAGTCTCCCTAAGTTGCTGAGGCTGGCTTTGAACCTGCAATCCTCTTGTCTCAGGCTCTCAAGTACTGGGATTACAGGTGTGTGCCACTATGCCTGGCTGCTAGTGTACTCTTTTTTATTTTTTTGGTACTGGGGATTGAGCCCAGAGGCAATCTACCTTCGAGCTACACCCCCAGCCTGATTTTTTATTTCTTATTTGGAAACAGGGTCTTGCCAGGTTGATGAAAGTCTCACTATTTGCTGAGGTTGTCCTCGAACCTGCAATCCTCCTGTCTCAGTCTCCCAAGTACTGGGATTACAGGCATGTATCACCACGCCCAGCTCCTAGTGTACTCTTTTTTTTGTGGTACCAGGGATTGAACCCAGGGGCAGTCTACCTCTGAGCTACACCCCCGGCCCTATTTTTTATACTTTATTTTGAAACCGGGTCTCACGAAGTTGCGGAGGGCCTCAGTAGGTAGAAAGAGAGAGAGAGAGAGAGAGAGAGAGAGAGAGAGCGAGCAAGCTGAGGCTGGTCACGAACCCGGATCCTCCGGTCTCCACCTCCCAAAGTACTGGGATTACAAGCATGCACCACCATGCCCGGCCCTAGTGTACTCTTGACCTGTCTCTATCACTATGGCCCAAAATGTTCAAGATTTATCTTGTATGTTCCTTTTTTTTTTTTTTTTTGGTGGTAGTACTGGGGATTAAACCCAGGGCGCTCTTACACCTTTACGTTTGTTTTTATTTTTATTTTTTATTTTGAACTAGGGTCTCATTAGTTGCTGATAGTCTCACTAAGTTTTGAGGCTGTCCTCTAACCTGAGATTCTTCTGTTTTAGCCTGCTAAGTACTGGGATTACAGATGCACACCACTATGCCTGGGTTGTTTTTATTTTTTTATTTTGAGACATGTTCTTCCTAGCTTGCCCAGGTTGGCCTGGAACTTGCAATCCTCCTGCCTCAGCCTTCCAAGTCACTAGGATTACAGGCATGGGCCACCATCCCTGGCTTTTATGTTTCTTGATCCAGCTCTATAATTAGCCTTTTCTTCTAGGAGCCTGGTGCCTTTGTGTGGGTAATAGAAATTTAATTCTGTTTTTCATACATCCGCTGGAATGAGTTTGAAGATAAATGTTATTTTTTATTTATTTATTTTTTTTTTTTTTGTGATACTGAGAATTGAACCCAGGGGATTCTACCTCCAAGCCACACCCCCAGCCCTATTTTTTATTCTTTATTTTGAAACAGGGTCTCACTACGTTGCAGAGGGCCTCACTAAATAGCTGAGGCTGGCTGCAAACCTGCGATCCTCCTGTGTCAGCCTCCGAAGTACTGGGATTACAAGCATGCGCCACCACGCCTGGCTGAAGATAAATGTTAAATTGGAGGTTGTCAGAGATGTATTAGTGGGCATCTTTCCAGTGGTGCTTGGAAGAGTGTGGTGTATTGGTGCATTTACAGGTCACGTTGATAAATACTTGCCCACGAACAGTGGGACAGTGGAAGGCAAGGAGCGCCTACAAATATGTGAAAAGATGCTTGATATTTATATCTCAAATTCAGCAGCTCCGATTTATTGTTACACATGCCAGATTGCCAGAGCTCTGTGGGATGGGATGTGGTGCTGTGGAGCCACGGGCTCTCGTTGGCTTTGGTGGGGTGTGCTTGCCCTGGGCTTTCGGGACACATTGCCTCGTCTGGAACGGGCGCGCAGCGAGCACATCCTTGGACCTGGCAGTGTGCTCTGGACCAGAACGCATCTGTAGGGCTGTTCCTAGCTGCATGGTTTGTAAGCACCTGCACTGGAAAGAACAGAAAGGGCCTCTCTTATGCAGGCACACGGGGGACCATCCATGGCCAGTGAAAGCCCATGGGCCACGCCTCAGGCAGTGTCCGCTGGGCGAACGTCGGCAACACAGTGTGAAGGACGGCAGTTACAGAAGGACACACGCAGAAGTCCTTTTAATATAAAATTCAGTAGCACACAGAACCAGAGTATCGGAGATACATCTGTAGGCTGTAGCACTGTGAGAAATCTTTTCCCCCTATATTGAGGTATAATTGGAAAATAAAAGTGTACATATTTCAAGTGTGCAAAGTGATGGTCTGACATACATTTGGTGAACTGATTCCACAATCAAGTTCATGCACCCCTCGCCTCATGTTATTTTTTGTGTGTTGAGGCCACTTAAGTTCTCTTTCAGCAAATTTGAGGAATGTGATACAGTATTACCAGCTATAGGCACCATGCTGTACATTTATTTATTTATTTTTGTGGTACTGCCCCAGGGGCATTCTACCTCTGAGCCACACCCCAGCCCTATATTATTTTTGAGACAGGGTCTTGCTGAGTTGCTGAAGCTGGCCTCAAACCTGTGATCCTCCTGTCTCAGCCTCCCAAGTACTGGGATCACAGGTGTGAACCACCACACCCGGCTCTGTTTTTAATTTTTGAGGGAGCCTCCATTTTTTTTTTGGTGGTGCTGAGGATTGAACCCATGGGCGTTCTACCTCCGAGCTATACCCCCAGCCCTATTTCATTCTTTATTTTGAAACAGGGTCTCACTAAGTTGCAGAGGGCCTAAGTTGCTGAGGCTGACTTCGAACCTGGGCTCCTCCTGTCTCAGCCTCCCAAGTACTGGGATTACAAGCGTGCGCCACCACGCCCGGCTTCCATTTTGTTTTCTATGATGGCTGTATTATTTTACACTTCCACCAGCAGTATGCAAGGGCTTATAGGCAAATGTTTAATACACAATTCCAGTAGTGAGTAGCTTGGTAGGAATGGTAGGTGTGGAGTTTTTAAGGCATGAGTGATATTTTATTTCTTAATCCATGTGATAAGTACATGGTGATTGCTTTATTGCTCTTTTAAATTGTACATAGTGTGTTTTCCCATTTTACTTGTCAGAAATGTATAATGAAGCCAGGCGTGGTGGCACACGCCTCTAATCCCAGTACTTGGGAGGCTGAGACAGGAGGATTGCAGGTTCAAGGACAGCCTCAGCAACTTGTGAGGTCCTCTGTAACTTAGAGAGACCCTGTTTCAAAATAAAGAATAACATAGGGCTGGGTGTGTAGCTCGGAGGCAGAATGTCCCTGGGTTCCATCCCCAGTACCATACACACAAAAAAAGTTAATGAGGCTGAGCATGGTGGCATACACTTGTAATCTCACTACTCAGCGAGGCCCTCCACAACGTAGTGTGGCCTTGTTCCCTGTTTCAAAATAAAAGATAAAATAAGCCAGGCGTGGTGGTGCACGCTTGTAATCCCAGTACTTGGGAGGCTAAGACAGGAGTATCACAGGTTTGAGGACAGTCTCAGCAAGTAGCGAGACCCTGTTTCTAAATAAAAATAAAATAGGACTGGGGGTGTAGCTCAGAGGTAGAATACTCCTGGGTTCTATAGCTCAGTAACACACACACACACACACACGCACAGAGGAATTATGAAAACTTTCAAGTATACAGAAAAAGCAGCTCTTTTTTTTGAGGTCTGTCTTTTGCTCACTGGCTGGTCTGCATCCCACACTGCGCTGAGCACATCCAGTGAGTTTTCATTTCAGATGTTACACTTTTCAGCTCTGGAGTCTCTGTCTGGCTGTTCTTTCCATCAAGGTTTCTTCTTTGTCCTTTATTGTTGCATCTTTTCTTGCTGTCCTTGGGTATACTCATGAAAGCCACTGTAAAGTCCCTGTCTGCCGGTTCCAGTGGGCTGGTCGTCTTGAGGTATTTGTCCACTGTTCTCTGCTCATGGCTTGGGTTTTCTTGCTTACCTGTTTTTGGAGAATTGTGAATGGCAGGTGGAAATGCCTGGGTTCTGTTCTGTTCTTCGGAAGAGGATCGGTTGTTTCGCTTTAATACCTGGTTAATGTCACTGAATCAGAACTGCACGTTCCATCTCCTCCAAGGCAGTGGTGCCTGCCAGCTCAGTTTTGTATTTTGGCCTTTGCTTGCTGTCTGTGTGTGGTTTAGAGATCAGCCAGACTCCTGAAGTCCTCACGCCAGGCTAGACAAAGAGCAGGGACAAAGCCGGGGTCTCCCTCTGTGCAGTCTCCTGCTCTCCCGCACGCTTCTTCCAGGGACACTGTGTGTCTTTGGCTTTGCACCATTCTGCAGAGTGCAGCTGGGCCAGCACTGGCCACGCTCCATACCCTCTTCCTGTACCCCCGCTCCCTCTGCATAGCTTCATATTTCACATGCAACTTACGGCTGTCCAGGATGTGTTTTACCTGCTAGGAAGTACTGGCCATTACTGGATACAGACCCTTTATCAACTTCTCTTATTAAAAAATCACTTTTGAACATATAAATAATACATGTTTATTATAGAACATTTACAAAATCTAGAAAAGTGCATACACAAAATGAAAGCTTACCCATAATCCTGTCCTTAGAGACAACCACTGGTAGCGTGGCGTCAGTCTTCAAATCATTTCCCCCTCTCCCTCCCTCCCTCCCTCCCTTCCTTCCCTTCCTTCCTCCCTTCCTTCCTCCTCTTGCCCACCCGGCTCTCCCCTCTCTCTGCCTCCTGCTCTATCTGTAAGTGTGAGTGGGGGCCATCACAGTGGATGTCCCGAGTGTCGCTGGGAGTAGACGGTCTGTGGCCTGGTTGGCAGTGGCTGCGTAGTGTCACTTCTGTGGCGGTAGGGTGTTTGGTTCAGACTGTGCCCTCCTGCGGACGGTGATTTTGTTTTCACGGTGCCTCATGAGTTGAGTGCAGGTAGTCGAGTGTTTTGGAGACTGCCCTGGCCCTGCAGTGGCACCACCCCCACCCCTAGTGTCCGCGGTGGTACCCGATGGAAAGGATGGAAAGGATGGAAAGGATGGGTTGAACGTGCCGAACAAGATGAGGCTAGCCGCCGTCTTCCTTAAATCACATTAGTAGCTTTTCAGGTGAACTTGTAAAAAAAGTTGTACTTTCTTTAGTTTTGAGAGGAAGATCCAGAGGTTTCCCCTATTCCTCTTCCCCCACGCGTGCACAGCCTCCCCCACTCTCAGCGCCCCCACAGAGGACGGGCTGGTCCCACCCTGAGCCCTCAGGGACTGTGGCTTCCTCGAGCCAAGTGCAGTGCGCAGTGGGGCTTGCTCTGGGGTGTAGACAAGTGTGTAGTGACAGGTACCCACCCTCATAACATCACGTAAGGTAGTTTCACTGCCCTGAAAATGCCTGCGCTCTACCCATTTGCTCCTCCCTCCCTCCCGCCTTCCTCCCTCCCACCCCCTGGCTGGCTACCACGATTGTTTCTGTGTCCATAGTTTCCTTTTCCAGAAGGTCACACTCAGGGAGTTGCAACCATGTAGCGTGTAGCCTTTTCCAACCTGATTCTCTTGCTTTATTTAACCAACACACATGCACACGGGTGTTTCACATATGTATATGTCAAGTAGGGTGCTAACTGTAAAGACATTTTGAAGACCCAAGTTAGACAGTTATTAATGGGTTTTAGTGTTATTTTCCATACCACTCGTTGTTTGGTGTGCATGGGGCCAGGAGTGTGGCTGGTCAGGTCAGCCGCTGTGCGGTAGGCTCAGGACTGACACGAGGCTTCCCACCCATCCAGCCCTGCATTGTCGCTTGACATGCAAAGCCAGTTAGTTTCTGAAGGACCGTAGATGTGCACTGACTGGAACTTCCATTTAAATCCAGAATAATATGCCTTTTACAAGTCCTTTTTTCCTCCAGAGGTAAGTTAGAACCTTAAGGTATTTATTATACATAACTCAGCATTGCGTGTGTATATTTCAGACACTGGGTAGATGACATTTCTCTTACTCAGAAGGCATGAAGTCAATGTTTGGGATAATTGCGGTAGTTGTAGCTTACGTCTGTCCTTGGTGCAGTGAATGATCGGGCTCTCACTGTCGCCGTGTTTTCCAGCAGCAAGCCCTGGCAGGGAGCCTGGGGGCAGGAGCCAGCAGTGCTATGGAGGCCGACCCGTTCAAGAGGCAGCAGGCGGCGCCCCCCACAGGTACGTCCCTCACGGCGGCGTGTTTCTACAGTTGAGCTCCTGCTTTTGCAGTAATTTTTCTTTTGGTGATTATCAGATAAACAGAATATTTATGTGAATGCTGACGTGTGCTGAAGTTAGGAGTTTTCAGTTGACGAGGCATATTCCACAGGCATTCCCTTCGTGTTTGTGCTATAACTAAACGTAACATCACCTGCTTTTTTTTTTTTTTGTGGTACTGGGGATTAAACCCAGTGGCATCCTACCTCTGAGCTACACCCCCAGCCCTTTTTTATTTTGAAACGAAACAGGGTCTCACTAGGTTGCTGAGAGTCTCGCTAAGTTTCTGAGGCAGGCTGTCCTCAAACCTGCGATCCTCCTGTCTCTGCCTCCCAAATACTGGGATTACAGGCAGGCCCAGCATATCCCCCACTTTTGTTTTGTTTTGTTTGCGGTACGGGGGATTGGACCCAGGGGCGTTTTACCTCCGAGCTACACCCCCGGCCCTATTTTTCATACTTTATTTTGAAACCGGGTCTCACAAAGTTGCGGAGGGCCTCACTAAGTAGCTGAGGCTGGCCGCGAACCCTGATCCTCCAGTCTCAGCCTCTCAAGTACTGGGATTACAAGCGTGCACCACCACGCCCGGCCATATCCCCCATTTTTAAAGTCGTGTATTTTTAAACTGAACTTTTTCTTTAACTTATAAATGTAATGATAATGTTTATATGGAAGATTCAGACATTGCAGAGGGTGTGACTTAAGGCCACCTGTGGCTTGGTGCCTGCTGCCTCCCCAGCTGACGTCCTGTGGGTTCTCACAGACGTTTTCTGTCCATACACAAGCGTTGTTTACATGCGTGTTATATGGAAAAGTTCAGACGTGGTCATATACACACTGCCATGTCCTGCCATCTTTTCACACCATAAACCCACCGGCTTCTTTTTGGCGGCTGCTTAGCATTCCATTGTGTGACTGATTTATTCCTTATCAGTCAGATCTTATTAGTGTTCATTTGTTATTGCTGCTTTGTTTATTTATTTTTTGGTATGGGGGATTGAACCCAGCCAGGGTTGTTCTACCTCTGAGCTACACCCCCGGCCCTGTTTTATTTTTTGTTTTGAAACAGGGTCTTGCTAGGTTGCTGAGAGCCTTGCTAAGTTGCTGAAGCTGGCCTGGAACCTGCGGTCCTCCTGTCTCAGCCTCCCAGCTACTGGGATGACAGGTGTGCACACCACGCTCAGCTCATTGCCACCTTTTTCTTTTGCACTCAGAGAGGATTGGAGGTCTAGTCTTGATGTTTCTTCGACATGTCAGCCTGTCTGTAGGAAAAGCCCCCAAGACTTAACAGTCCAGTGAAAGTGGATGTGAAGTGTGGGTGCTTGGTGCTGAGTCCCCAGAGGGCAGGCCCGGTTCCGCCACCACCAGCAGTGTCTGGTGCTTGCATGTTTCAGCCATTCTCTTCAGTATGACAGATTGTTTAATCTTTGGTGACTGGAAAGTGAAAATTATCCTTTGTTTTGGTGTGGGTTTCTTTGATTTTGAGTAAGCAGTGCAGCATCTGTTGGTGTTTGTTGGCCATTTCTGGGTCTGATCTGCGGCTGGCTGTTCGTGTTCTCCGCCCATCCTGTCTGTCCGACAGTGGAGACATCAGGCACCTCAGCCCCTGTCTGCCGTGTCTTGCACGTCTCCCAGCCTCTGCTTGTCCTTTGCCTTTTGACGATGCTTTTTCTTAGTTGGCGGATTTTTAATGAGAATAAACTATATTTATCAATCTTATCCCTTATGGCATAGAAGGGTCTCCCTGTTGAAAGATTATTAAGAACACTTACACTTTTTTTCTACTGCTTCTGTGGTTTTATTTTTACATGAAACGGCACCTTTCTTGAAAATGATTCTAGAGCAGTCTAAGAGACCTCGGCTTGAAGTGGGTCCTCAAGGGGTGGTTTTCCAGCACCCGGGGGTGAATACAGGAGTCCCTCTGCAGCAGTTAATGCCGACAGTCCAAGGTAAGACCTGCGGGAGACCCGCCCTCCTAGCTCCCAGAGGGTGTGCGCGAGACCCGGAGGCAGCCCAGCGAGGCTGCGCGGTCACGGGAGTGTGTCTGAGCCCCAGTCCACACCACACAAGATGCCCGAGACGCCTTCTTGCCGCTCTCACGGGAGCCACGTGTCGTTGCCTCTGTGCCTCTCGGCCGTGCCCCATGCCTTCCCAGATCGCTGCTGCTGTAGGGTGCCCTGTGTTATCTGATGCTCGTTTTGCTTGGTGCTCACTGGCAGAAGTCAAGCGCCTTTCTTTCTTCTGTGTGTGCTCATCCTGACATCAGATCTTGAGACACTAACTCCCACTTGAGTGTTGTGCTCTGGTGTGAGCCTCGGAATCAAGTGTGTGTACTTGGGACTCGTGTGGTGGAAGCTGCCAGGCTCTGGTGTCAGTGCTGTGGGGTCTTTCGTATTTTGCAGGAGGGATGCCCCCGACCCCCCAAGCTGCACAGCTCACTGGACAGAAGCAGAGCCAGCAGCAGTACGACCCCTCAATGGGCCCTCCCGTGCAGAACGCCGCCAGTTTGCACACGCCGCCGCCGCAGCTGCCTGCCAGACTGCCCCCGGCCAGCGTCCCTGCTGCAGCCCTCCCTTCCACACTGCAGTTTTCACAGCAGCCACCGGTGGTGGAGGCCCAGACACAGCTCCCAGCCCCTGCGAAGACTCAGCAGCTCAACGTGCCAGTCCCTGCCCCTCAGCCCAGCCAGCTCCCCGTTCCTCTTGCACAGCCCTCCCAGCCGTCCCTCCACGTTCCGATGCCCGGGAAGGCACAGATGCAGGCCTCTCAGCTTCCATCCCAGCCACAGGTACTCTGTGGACATACGTGGTTTCATTGTTAGCTGTGGAGGAAAAGAATCACTCGCGGAATTGGCTTGCTGTCTGTGTTTGGCAGGGTGGTGTACCACACTAAATTTGTACATTTTTTTGCAGCAGTTTTACTTGCCCTCTTAGAACAGTCAGTTAATTCAGTAGTTGCAACATAATTTTATTCAGCTTTATAATGATTATTAAAATAACGACATTACTGTTGTTATTGCTTAGTTCAGGGAGCTTCCACTGTTGACGCACACTCTGCGTAGGGTGTTGTGTCCGTTGTCCTGTTTGATCTGCCCAGGAATCCTCTGATGGTGCCCAGTTTTATTAAGCTGGGAGATTGTGGGGCTGGCCTGAGGCTGCTTAGTGGTGAAGTGACAAGCCAGCGTGTGACCCTCGCTCCGTCCAGGAGCAAGGCCGTGCACTGCACTCTGCCACAGAACCTCTGCCCCTCGCTCGATGCCAGACTACAAGTGCGGGCACGACGTTACCGAGGTGCCGGCTTGACACTCATCTGGGGTGTTGACGGTGCCCCACTCTCCACTGATGAGCTTCACCGGGGCGTTAGAGCTTCGCAGCTGACAGTGAGATGCTGAAGCCTGGTCGCCGGGCCTGCCCAGGGCAGGAAGGTTCTGCAGAGAGCTCCGTCCTTTTCATGGGGTTGGTGTCACTGTGTGACCACTTCAGAACGTCTCCCTCACAAGCCGGGCCCCCGGCGGGCTCTGAGCTCAAGTTCTTTGTGATTTGTAGCAGAGTCTTGAGTCTGTAATAATAGAATGCCCACAGCCAGCGATAGCTGCCACCTACTCGCCACCTCTGGGGCGAAGTGTCGAATCTGTTGTCCCGTCTGTGGGCTGGGCCAGGGCTGCCCAGCTTTCTCTTTAAAGATCCAGGCAGTAAATTCAGTTTTTACCAGTCACTTATACCCGGGTACACGTGGTATTTTTCGATTAGGAAAAAGCTTACACAATTAAAAACTTAAAATTACTTTTAAAAAATAGAGGCCGGGCGTGGTGGCGCACGCTTGTAATCCCAGTACTTGGGAGGCTGAGACCAGAGGATTCGGGTTCGCAGCCAGCCTCAGCTACTTAGTGAGGCCCTCCGCAACTTAGTGAAACTCTGTTTCAAAATAAAGAATACAAGGCCGGGCGTGGTGGCGCACGCTTGTAATCCCAGTACTTTGGGAGGCGGAGACCGGAGGATCCGGGTTCGTGGCCAGCCTCAGCTCTCTCTCTCTCTCTCTCTCTCCT
>PVJS01062554.1:0-10709 GCA_004027185.1 Glis glis | reverse complement strand
AAAAAAAAAAAAAAAAAAAGAAACCAAGAAAGCAGTCAAGCGGAAGAAGCTGGAGTAGGATAAAACTAGGAACTCTTACAAGTGTGCGCCACCATTCCCGGCTTATGGTGCATACAATCTTAAAACTGCAACCAAAGCCAGGCATGGTGGCACACGCTTGTAATCCCAGTACTTGGGAGGCTGAGACAGGAGGATTGCAGGTTCGAGGCCAGCCTCGGCTACTTAGTGAGGCCCTCTGCAACTTAGTGAGACCCTGTTTTAAAATAAAGAATAAAAGATAGGCCTCGAGGTGTAGCTTGGAGATAAAATGCCCCTGGGTTCATTTCTCAGTACCACAAAAAAAAAAGGGGGAAAAACCCATAGCCAACATTATGCTAAATGGGGAAAAACTGAAAGAATTTCCTCTAAAATCAGAAATGACACAAGGATGTCTCACTACTTCTCCTCACTTCTTTTCACTATAGTACTTGAAATTTTAGCTAAAACAATTAGGTAAGGCAAAGAAATAAAAGGGATACAAACAGGAGAGAAAGAAGTCAAATTATCCCTATTTTCAGATGATAGGATACATACTTAGAAGACCCTAAGACTCCATGAGAAGACTTTTAGATCTGATAAACAAATTCAGCAAGGTGGCAGGACACAAAATCAACATACAAAAATCAATAGTGGTGGGGCATGGTGGCACATTCCTGTAATCTCAATACTTGAGAGGCTGAGACAGGAGGATTGCAGGTTTGAGGCCAGCCTCAGCAACTTAGTGAGACACTAAGCAACTTAGTGAAACCCTGTTTCAAAATAAAAAATAAGCCAGGTGTGGTGGCGCATGCTTGTAATCCCAGTACTTTGGGAGGCGGAGACCGGAGGATCCAGGTTCGCGGCCAGCCTCAGCCCTCTCTCTCTCTCTCCCTGTCTCTCTCTCTCTCTTTCTCTCTCTACCTAGTGAGGCCCTCCGCAACTTCGTGAGACCCGGTTTCAAAATAAAGTATAAAAAAATAGGGCCGGGGGTGTAGCGTGGAGGTAGAATGCCCCTGGGTTTAATCCCCAGTACCACAAAAAAAAATAAAAAATAAAAAATAAAAAATAAAAAATAAATAAGTGCACACTTGTAATTCCAGTAGTTGGGAGGCTGAGATAGGAGTATCACAGGTTGAAAGCCAGCCTTAGTAACTTAGCAAGGCCCTCTGCAACTTGGTGAGACCCTGTTTCAAAATAAAAAATAAGCCGGACATGGTGTCACATGCCTGTAATAGCAGTACTTGGGAGGCTGAGACGGGAGGATCGTAGGTTCAAGGCCAGCCTCAGAAACTTGGCAAGAACCTCAGCAATTTAGGAAGATCCTATTTCAAAATAAAAATAAATAAATAAAGCCTTGTGTGGGGCACATGCTTATAATCCCAGTATTTGGGAGGCTGAGACAGGGATTGCAGGTTTATGGCCAGCCTCAGAAATTTAGCAAGAGCCTGTTTCAAAATAAAAGATAAAGCCGGGCATGGTTGCCCACACGTATAATTGGGAGGCTGAGACAGGAGGATTGCCAGCCTCAGCAACTTAGCGAGACCCTCAGCAACTTAGAGAGATCTGTTTCAAAAAAGGGCCAGGGGTTTAGCTCAGATGTAGAATGACACTGGGTTCAATCCCAGAACCAAATAAAATAAAAGGCTGGGGGAGTAGCTCAGAGGTAGAACCCCCCTGGGTTCAATACCCAGTGCCAAAAAAAAAAGTAAAAAATAAAATAAAAAGGGCTAGGAATACAGCTCAGTGGCACAGGGCTCCTGGGTTTAATCCCAAGTAAAACACACACACACACACACACACACACACACACACACACACACACACACGTCTCAATGGTCTGTGATGTGGTTGAGGGGACGTGGTTTTGAAGCTCATCTCTACCCCGCGGGATTCAAGGTGTGCGAGGACCGCTGGATCCACATCCTACCTATCAGGACCTGGCTTTTTCGTGACCATCACTTTCTGCAAAAGACATGGTGGAGGGCTTCTCCATGCTCCAAGAAATGCCTCAAGACCTTAGGTGTAATCCAGGAAGCCATGGTGCTTCAAGGCAAAGAATGAAAGCGATACTGCTTGTCTGACTGTATTGCCAGGCCCCAATGTGTCTCCCTATAATGCATCTACAGGGGTTTTTGGTCTGAAATACCAATTCTTTTGATACGAAAACAAATGGCAAGTATACCTTATTAAAATGAGAGAATATTAACCCATTAGTTACTTAAAAGATTTCTGGGAATGTCTAAACTGATGCCAAATATTATTAACAGTACTGTGTTCAAACCCCACATTCTGCTACTAGTGACAACCTTAGGTTGATCCTACAAAGTTAGAGACGACAGAAAAAATAAACTGCACTTGAGTAAAAGCGTAAGGCTCAAAGCCAAGGTTAGGAGATCAGTCTTTCCTGCCCCTCCAGGGCTTTTCGGTCAGTACCTGAAAGTTAAATGCCCCTTTGAAAATATTGCCAGGGAAAAGCAGGCATAACTCGTTCTGTTACTCAACATGACTGTTTCCAGTGACAGGATCATGATTATGCAAACAGCCTTTTCTTGAAACTCTGAAATCACATGCCTAAATATAATTGCCAAATTAGTTTTCTTAGAATTTGAAAAGTAACTGTCTGAAAATTATTCCACATTATTTGCAACCAGTTATCAAACTTTGTAATCAGTTTGTGTGTGTGTGTGTGTGTGTGTGTGTGGTGTACTGGGGATTGAACCAAGGGGCACTCCAAGTGGGAGTTATACTCCCACCCCCTTTTATTTTGAAACAGGCTCTCAAGTTTCTGAGGCTGGCCTCGAAGCTGGGATCCTCCTGCCTCAGCCTCCCAAATGCTGGGATTACAGGTATATGCTACTATGCCCAGCTGAGCTTTACCTGTTTATTGTTTATACTTATTTATTTTTGTGGTACTGGGGATTGAACCCAGGAACATTCTACCTTTGAACTACACCCCTAGCTCTATTTTATTTTTTATTTTGAAGCAGGGCCTCACCAAGTTGCTGAGGCAGGCCATGAACCTGTGATCCTCCTGCCTTAGCCTTCCAAGTACTGGGATTATAGGCATGGGCCCCCACACCTGGCACTTTACTTACTTTTTTTTCTTCTTTTTTTTGGTACTGGGGATTGAACCCAGAGGCATTCTACCTCCAAGTACACCCCCAGCCTGATTATATGTCTTATTTGGAAACAGGGTCTCACTAGGTTGCTGAGAGCCTTGCTAAGTTGCCAAGGCTGGCTCTGAACCTGTGATCCTCCTGTCTCAGCCTCCCAAGTACAGGGATTACAAGCATGTGTCACCACATCTGACCACTTTACCTTTTTCAAAAAATAAAATTATAAGAATTAGAAAACCATATGTGGTATAGTGCAAGAAGCCCAGATTCAATTCTGAAGTAGCTGAGTTTCTAGTCTTGCTTTGTGTGTGTGTGTGTGTGTGTGTGTGTGTGTGTGTGTGTTACTGGGGATTGAACCCAGGGACATTTTGCTTCTGAGCCACACCCCAAGCCCTATTTTATTTATTTTTTTATTTTGAAACAGGGTCTCACTAAATTGCAGAGGGCCTTGCTAAATTGCTGAGGCTGGCTGTGAACCTGGGATCCTCTTGTCTCAGTCTCCCAACTATTAGGATTACAGGCGCCACCACACCTGGCTTATAGTCTAGCTTTTAAAGATGCTTGCTGAGCCAGGTGTGGTGGTGCACACTTGTAATTCCAGTGCTTGGGAGGCTGAGACCAGAGGATCCAGGTTCGTGGCCAGCCTCAGCTACTTAGTGAGGCCCTCCGCAACTTAGTGAGACCCTGTTTCAAAATAAAGAACAAAAAATAGGGCTGAGGGTGTAGCTCGGAGGTAGAATGCCCCTGGATTCAACCCCCAGTTCCGCAATAAATAAATAAATAAATAAATATGCTTGCTGAAAATTACCCAATCGGTGGTCTGATTTTGAGCAGGTCATTTAAGTTCCCAGGAATTGTTTTCGCATCTGTCAAATAGGTAGGTGGATCTTGATTATCTAAGGACCCAGCCTAATACAGTTTGGTTGTGCTACTGGGGATTAAACCCGGGGCATTCTACCTCCGAGCCACACCCCCAGTCCCCCCTTTTCTTAACAGCATCTCACTAAGTTGCTGAGGCTGGCTTCGAACCTGTAATCCTCCTGTCTCAGCCTCCAATTATTGGGATTACAGGCATGTAGCACCACGCCCAGCTCCAGCTTAATACAGTTTGCAAGTGCTTTCTCTTATAACAATGCAGGACAGAAATTATGTGCTGGGCTTTGTGAAAAGGACCTGGGTGAGAGTTACAGCTGGATCATTTATTAAAGAGCAGACTACTCTTGCAGTACTGGGGATTGAACCCAGGGGCGTTCTACCTCCATGCTACACCCCCGGCCCCATTTTTTTATACTTTTTATTTTGAAACTGGGTCTCACGAAGTTGCGGAGGGCCTCACTAAGTAGAGAGAGAGACAGGGAGAGAGAGAAAGAGGGAGAGAGAGAGAGAGAGAGAGCGCTGAGGCTGGCCGCGAACCTGGATCCTCCGGTCTCCGTCTCCCAAAGTACTGGGATTACAAGCGTGCGCCACTACACCCAGCTAAGAGCAGACTACTCTTGAATAACGAAATCTAACCAAGCCTCATCTGGAGGAAAAAAAGGGGGGAATAAAAAGATATGACTTATAAGGCTTTTATGATATTAAATGAGATAATGTGTATATAAAATATTTAACAGAATACTGGGCATATTTAATCACTCAGTAAATAAACCTATTATCTCTGTATGTGAATTCACAAAATAATTCTTTTTTTTTTTTGCAGTACTGGGGATTGAACCCAGGGGCATTCTATCTCTGAGCTACACCCCCAGCCCTATTTTTTATTCTATATTTTGAAACGGTCTCACTAAGTTGCGGAGGGCCTCACTAAGTAGCTGAGGTTGGCTGCGAACCCAGATCCTCCGGTCTCAGCCTGCCAAGTACTGGGATTACAAGCATGTGCCACCATGCCCAGCTTCACAAAATAATTCTAGAGTTTCTTGTTCTCAGTTACTTTATCTAATAGGCAGTAGCAGGATCAGATGAAAATTCTGTTCAAACATGTAAGATTCATATTCAAAATAGATGGCCAAAAATCAGAAGCTGGGGAAGAAAGGAGCTATTCCACCTAAGAGTAATCATTGCCTTTCCTGGGAGTGATCATGAAGGTATTTTAAGATAAACTACAATCTTCCTAGCTCCACCTCAGTGTTCTACTTTGGGCTTTGCATAGGGTGTGACAGTACTTGTACTGGTTTTTGAGTCAAGGGAAGATCTGTGACTAAGATTTCATACGACTAAAAAAAATCTAGGGCTGGACATGGTGGTGCATGCCTGTAATCCAGTACTTGGGAGGCTGTGACAGGAGGATTGCAGGTTCACGGCCAGCCTCAGCAACTTAGTGAGAATCTGTTTCAAAAAAAAAAAAAAAAAGGCCAGGCATGGTGGCGCACGCTTGTAATCCCAGTACTTTGGGAGGCGGAGACCGGAGGATCCTGGTTCGCGGCCAGTCTCAGCGCGCGTGCTCTCTCTCTCCCTGTCTCTCTCTCTCTCTCTCTCTCCCTAGTGAGGCCCTCCGCAACTTTGTGAGGCCCGGTTTCAAAATAAAGTATAAAAAAAAATAGGGCCAGGGGTGTAGCGCAGAGGTAGAACGCCCCTGGGTTCAATCCCCAGTACCGCAAATAAATAAATAAATAAATAAACAATAAATAAATAAAATAAAGCTGGGGGTATAGCTTGGAAGTAGAATGCCCTTGGTCCAATCCCAGTGCCACAAAAAAGAAAAAAAAATCTAGGACCCTCTCCCCCATCCCTACTCCATTCCCTATTCTCTACTTTCCCAATTTGGTTTTTTTTTTTTTTTTGCGGTACTGGGGATTGAACCCAGGGACATTCTACCTCCGCACCACACCCCCAGCCCTATTTTTTATTCTTTATTTTGAAACAGGGTCTCACTAAGTTGCAGAGGGCCTCACTAAATAGCTGAGGCTGGCTGCGAACCCGGATCCTCCGGTCTCAGCCTCCCAAGTACTGGGATTACAAGCGTGCGCCACCACGCCCGGCTCTACTTTCCCAATTTGATTTTTAAACCAGAGTGTAAGAGCCGGGTGTGGTGGTGCACACTTGTAATCCCAGTATTTGGGAGGCTGAGACAGGAGGATCACAGGTTTGAGGACAGCCTCAGGAACTTAGCAAGGCTCCCCGCAACTTTAGTGACATCCTGTTTCCAAATAAAAAATAAAATAGGACTGGGATTGCAGCTGGAGGTACAATGCCCCTGGGTTCCATCCCCAGAAGCACACACAAAAAAAAAAGAAAAAAATTAAACCAGAATGTAGCACTTTTGTGTGTGTGTGGTACTGGGGATGGAACCTGGGGCATTCTACCTCCAAGCTATACCCCAGCCCTATTTTATTCATTTATTTGGAAATAGGGCCTCACTAAGTTGCTGTGGCTGGCTGAGAATCTGGGATCCTCCCAGCTGAGTGTAGCACTTTTATGCCATTAAAACATACCATGTTGTTCTTTGGTCTCTGTGGAAAAATTGAGATGACTAAGGGACATCCTCATTTGAAAAGCATGGTAGTAAGACCCAAGGTTGTGCCGCTGCTGGGGCACTAAGGCCCACTACTTTCAGAATTTGACCTGTGGCAAATGTGGCTACCCTGCCAAGCACAAGAGAAAGTCTAACTGGAGTGCCAAGGCTACAAGACAAAATACCACCAGGACTGGTTACCAAGGCGCCTAAAAATTGTACATCACAGATTCACACATGGATTCCATGAAGGAACACTTAAACGCGAGGGACAGATAGCGTGAAATCCAGTTCACCTTCAGAATTCTAATCATTAGTCACACAATAAATATAATGGTTTGGAAATTTTCAGTTCATAGTTCTAGTTAACAACTTTAAGACTCATTCTGTAGCAGGGTGTGGTGGTGTATACCTGCAATCCAGTATTTGGGAGGCTGAGACATGAGGATAGCAGGTTTGAGGCCAGCATCAGCAATTTAGTGAGACCCTCAGCAACTTAGGGAGATCTTGTTTCAAAATGAAAAATAAGCCAGGCATGGTGGCACACGCCTGTAATCCCAGAACTTGGGAGGCTGAGACAGGAGGATCACAGGTTCACAGCCAGCCTCAGCAACTTAATGAGACCCTCAGCAACTTAGTGAGACCCTGTTTCAAAATAAAAAAATAAAAGCCAGGTGTGGTTGTGCACACTCGTGATCCCCTTACTTGGGTGGCTGAGCCAGGAGGATGGCAGGTTCAAAGCCAGTCTCAGCAACTTAGCGAGGCTCTCAGCAATCTAGTGAGATCCTGTTTCCAAATAAGAAATAAAAAAATTGTGCTGGGGATGTAGCTTGGAGGTAGAATGCCTCTGGGCTCAATCTCCCAGCACCAAAAAAAACCCCACCAAAAAACAAAAGCACACTAGTACTAACCCCAGGTATTCAGGAGGCTAAAGCAGGAGGACTGCAAGTTAGAGGCCAGCCTGGGCAACTTAGCAAGACGCTTGTTTCGAAACAAAAAACAAAAAGATCTAAGGCTATATATCAGTGGTAGTACAATCCCCAGTACCTAAAAAATAAAATAAAATAAAATAAAATAATAAAATAAAAAGGGCTGGGGATGTAGCTCAGTGGAAGAGTGCTTCTTGTACCAGACCATTAGTTCGATCCCCATCACCTTGATAAGAACAACACACTAGTACACTAGTGGTCACTCGATATTGGGATTCCTGGTGGTTTTATTTTCTCTCCTTTTGCTTAAACCATTACACACAAAAAGCATGCACTATGTGAGTGGTGAGAGAAAAACAAGAATCTAAAAACTAAATAAACCTAGACAGTCTATCCGTAATTCTAATAAGCATGTTCTTCTCTAAGTCCCTGATGAAGAAGGGTGAGGAGGAATCTGCCACTGAACCCTTCCATTCAAGAGGTCCCCGTAAGTTCTAAAACTAGAAGGAGCGTTTCCACACAAAGTTAAGAGAAACACGTTGGCAGGCAGTGGTGCGTGCCTGTAATCTCAGTACCTGGGAGGTTGAGACAGGAAGATGCAGGCTTGAAGCCAAGCACGGTAACTTTGCAAGACCGATTTCAAAATAAAAAGTAAAAACGGTTGGGGGTGTATTTCAGAGTTAGAACCCTCTTGGGTCTAATACTACACACAAATACACAAAATAGAACTAAGGGAAAAATGTTAAGACTGACTCCAGCGGTGGCATGAAGCAGCTTGAGGAAATGTAACCCCAGTAGTTAAGAGTTGTTTTTTTTCTTTTTTTTTTTTTGGTGCTAGGGATGGAACCCCTTGAGCATGCTAGCCAAGGGCTCTGCCACTGAAGTATACCCCCAACCCCAACAGTTAGAGAGCTTCCACGCGATTCTCAGCTCTGCGTGGAACCAATGACAACCTCTCGGAGCCTCAGTTTGCTTACCTGGAAAGTGGGGAGAATCGGAAATACCTACCTCCTATCTCATCAGATGCTTCCAAGGATTAAATGCCACAAAAAGCCTAGCGAATTGCTTCCTAAGGACTCAAAACATCCTATTACTGCAACTATTTCTCCTGAGGTTTCAGTGGGAAGGTTCTGGGGAAAAAAAAAAATCAAGGGACCTTGGAGAAGCCGGGAACTTGAATCCTGCTCATCGACCGCCAGGCACCGTGCTGCCGCCACCGCGGACCCCACCCTGGGGCCAGGGTCGCTGCCCGAGCTCCGCGAGACGGCGGTCAGGCCTGGCCTGGCCCTGCGCGGCCATCGTTGTTATGGCAACAGCCATAGGGTCCCCACCAGGGCTTTCACTTCTCTGGCTAAGCCGGAAGTCCGCAGAGGGAGGCAACTGAAGGGCCAGAGGTGGCAGCGGAGACCCCCGATGACGTCCCGGGTCGCACGCTCGCATAGAGCGACCCCGCGATCCCGGGAGCCCGCCGCCACGCCCCCTCGCCCGCCCCTTCCGGCGGCCGCCGCCCTTTGACCCCGGAAGTGGGCGGGAGAGGAAGCAGCTGGTGATGCTGGAACCAACATGGCCGCCCCGGCGCCCGTCGGCCGCTCGGGCTCCCGCTGTCCGCGGCTGTCCGCGGGCCTCCGGCTCCTCCCGCTGCTGGGGCTGCTGCAGCTGCTGGCCGAGCCCGGCCTGGGCCGCGTCCACCACCTGGCACTCAAAGTAAGGGCGGCGGGGCGGCGGGCGAGGCCGAGGCCACTCCCCCGGGCCCGCCGCGGCCTGCCTCGGGGGTCTGCCCGGCGCCGTGGGGCCGGCCCGGCGGGACGCGGCGCCGGGGGCGTGGGGCCACCGGCCCAGGCGGGGAGCTGCGAGCTGACCGTGGGAAGGGGCCAGACTGCGGCGCCGTCGCTTCGGAGGACTCGAGAGGCCGCTTCGCCGTCCCTGCTGCCTCCCTGTGCCCCTCGCTCGAGTAACCTGCCCGTCCTCCTCGCGTCTCACCTCCAACTTTCATCCCAACTTCCCTTGTCCGCGAGTTCCGCTCTGCGGTGCCCTTGTGTCTACCGATTCAGGGCGCTCGCTGGATTGACCAAAGCGAGAATCCCTAGGTGCATTTCAAATCTCGCTTGAAATACGTGGCTTAGAATCGAAACCCAGCATTAAAATTGTGTTTCTAAGTAGGGGGCCTGGTTTTTCTTCCTTGCTCCCGTTATTTAAGTAAGAGATCTTTGTGATAGGCTTACAATCTTGCTTGACAACTCACGGTTAAAAGTCCTCTAAGGCTTCCACGTAACCTCCAGGTGGTTTAGCAGGTTACTGTATCCCGGAAATAGGAAGGTACATCATTATGACTCAAAGTCTTGTACTGTTTGTTTGTTTATTTATTTATTTATTTTGGTACTGGCGATTGAACCCAGGGTATGCTACCTCCGAGCCACACCCCCAGCCTTGTTTCATTTATTTATTTTTGAAACAGGGTCTCGCTAAATCGCTGAGGCTGGCTTTGAACCTTCAATCCTCCTGTTCTAGCCTCCCAGGTACTGAGTTGTCCAGCTGTCACCACTGTCCAGCCATCACCACTGTCCAGCAATAGACACTTCCAGAAGATGCCCCAGGCTGGTTTGCACTTAATTCCTGTGCTGGCCTCTAGCCCCAGGCAACCGCTAATTTACCTTGTGCCTCTGTGGATTGGCTCTTTCTGGGTATTTCATAAAAATGGAAGCACACAGTAGGTGGTCTTTTGTTCCTCATTTCTTACTTATGTTTTTGAGGTTCATCACCAGTAATTTGTTCTTGTGTGTTGATGGATAGTATTCCACCGTCTGGGTAGAAGGGTAACTCCCCTTTTCTCTAGCCATTCCCCAGTCGATGGACATTGGGTTGTTTCCACATTTGTTTCCTTTGTGATACTGGAGATTGAACCCAGGGACATTCTACCTCCAAGCTACACTCCCAGTCCTATTTTATTTTTGTTTTTGAAACAGGGTCTCCCTAGGTTGATGAGAGTTACTACTTGCTGAGGCTGTCCTTGAACCTATGATCCTCCTGTCTCAGCCTCCCAAGTACTGGGATTACTTGCATGTGCCACTACGCCTGGCTTTATTTCCACTTTATTTATTTATTTTTTTGGCGGTACTGGGAATTAAACCCAGGGCCATTCTACCTCCGAGCTACACCCCCAGGACTATTTTTTTTTTTTTTTTTTTTGCGGTACTG
>PVJS01062553.1:0-10706 GCA_004027185.1 Glis glis | reverse complement strand
GGCCCTCCGCAACTTCATGAGACCTGGTTTCAAAATAAAGTATAAAAAAAAAATAGGGCCAGGGGTGTAGCGCGGAGGTAGAACGCCCCTGATTCAATCCCCGGTACCGCAAAAAAAAAAAAAAGATTAATTACAAAGAAGAAATAATAAGGAAATGCCAGAACCAGAGAAACAGTGATTCCCATCAAACAAACAACTAGGCAAAGAACAAACACTACCTCAAACAGAAATTAAATCTCAAAATGTCAGGAATTAAAACCCATCTCTCAATAATCACACTGAATATAAATGGCCTCAACTCCCCCATCAAAAGACATAGAGGGCAAAATGGATTAAAAATCACAATCCATCTATATGCTGCCTGCAAGAAACACACCTTACAAGTAAAGATACTGACAAACTAAAGGTAAAGGGATGGAGCAAGGTAATCCATGCTAACAGAACTCGAAAACAAGCAGGAGTAGCAATTATGATATCAGACAAATTAGACTTCAAACCTAAACTTATCAGAAGAGACAAAGAAGGTCATTTCTTACTGGTAAAAGGAACAATCCAGCAAGAGGACATAACAATAGTCAACATTTATGCCCCAAACATAGGTGCAACCACTTTCATAAAAGAAACCCTTCATGACATTAAATCACACATAGATCCCAATACAATAATATTGGGAGACTTCAACACACCTCTCACACCACTAGATCGATCTTCAAGACAAAAAGTCAGTAAAGATGCCTCAGACCTAAGGAACACCATAAACCAAATGGACCTAGTAGACACATACAGAATATTCCACCCAACTACAGCTGAATTCACATTTTTTTCAGCTGCTCATGGAACCTTCTCTAAAATAGACCATATCCTAGGCCACAAAGTGAGTACTAGCAAGTTAAAAAAATGTGGAAATCCCCTGCGTCTTTTCAGACCATAATGGAATGAAATTAGAAATCAACTCTAAGAAGACCCAGAGAAACTTCATAAACACATGGAGACTGAAACGAGGAATGGGTCAGAGAAGAAGTAAGGGGAGAAATTAAGAAATTCCTAGAAACAAACGAAAACAGAGGCACAACATATCAAAATCTCTGGGACACCCTGAAGGCAGTATTAAGAGGAAAATTCATAGCACTGAGTGCCCACATAAGAACAGAAAATCACCAAATAAATAACCTAATGACACACTTCAAAGCCCTTGAAAAACAGGAATAGTCTAACCCCAAAGCCAGAAGAAGACAGGAAATTATTAAAATCAGAGCAGAAATCAATGGAGCAGAGAATAAAAAATACAAAAAATCAATAAAACCAAAAGTTGGTTCCTCAAAAAAATAAACAAGATATACAAACCACTCGCCAACCTAACCAAAAGAAAGGGAGAATCAACCCAAATTACTTAAAATAAGAGATGAAAAAGCACCGACAGCACGGAAATCCAGAGGATTATCAGAAACCACTTTGAAAAACTATATTCCAACAAAATGGAAAACCTAGAAAAAATTGACAAATTTCTAGACACGTACAACCATCCTAAGTTGAATCAAGAAGATATAGAAAATTTAAATTGACCAATAACAATCAAAGAGATTGAAGCAGCATCAAAGAAAAGCCCAGGTCCACATGGTTTCCCAGGTGAATTTTATAAAATCTTTATAGAAGAACTAATCCCAATACTCCTCAATCTATTCCATGAAATAGAAAGAAACAGGACTCTCCCAAATACAGTCTATGAAGCCAACATCACATTAATACCAAAACAAATAAAGACAGCTCAAGAAAAGAAAACTACAGGCCTATATCACTGATGAACTTAGACACAAAACTTCTAAACAAAATATTAGCAACACGCATTCAAAACCACATCACGAAAATCATACATCATGACCAAGTCGGGTTCATCCCAGGGATGCAAGGCTGGTTCAACATACAAAAAACAATCCATAATCTACCACATAAACAGAACTAAAGACAAAAATGACATGACCATTTCAATAGATGCTGAAAAAGCATTTGACAAAATCCAATACTCATTCATGATAAGAACACTGCAGAGAATCGGAATAGAAGGAACATACCTCAACATCATTAAGGCAAAATACAATAGGCACACAGCCAACATCATACTGAATGGGGAAAAACTTTGAGAGTTCCCCTTAAAAACAGGAACAAGACAAGGATGTCCGCTGTCACCACTCCTTTTCAATATAGTACTTGAGACTCTAGCCAGAGCAATAAGGCAAGAGAAGGAAATAAAAGGAGTACAAATAGGAAAAGAGGAACTGAAACTATCTCTATTTGCAGATGACATGATATTATACTTAGAAGATACAACAAACTCAATTAAAAGGCTCATAGAACTGATCAACAAAGTCAGCAAAGTGTCTGGATACAAAATCAATCTTAAAAAATCAGAAGCTTTTCTGTACGCAACCATAAATCCACTGAAAGAGAAATCCAGAAGACATTTCCACTCACGATATCACCCCAAACAATGAAATACTTGGGAACAAACCTAACCAAGGAGGTAAAAGACCTCTACAAGGAAAATTATTAACCATTGAAAAAAGAAATTGAAGAAGATCTTAGAAGATGGAAAGATCTCCCATGCTCTTGGGTAGGCAGAATAAATATAATCAAAATGGCCATTCTTCCAAAAGTGATCTACAGATTCAATGCAATACCCATTAAATTACCAAAGTCATTCTTCACTGACATAGAAAAGTCTGTCCTTAAATTCATTTGGAAAACAACAAAAAAAAACATAATAGCCAAAGTAGTTCTCAACAACAAGAACCATGTAGGAGGCATCACAATATCTGACTTCAAACTATACTACAAAACCATAGTAATAATGGTATTAGCACAAAAGCAGACACATAGACCAATAGAGCAGAATAGAAGACTCTGAAACAAATCCACACACCTACAGCCAATTGATTTTTGACAAAGGGGCTAAAAACATCCACTGGAAAAAAGATAGTCTCTTCAACAAATGGTGCTGGCAAAACTGGCTAACCATATTTAGAAAAATAGAAATAAATCCCACTTTCTCACCTTGTACAAGAGTCAATTCAAGATGGATCAAAGACCTAGAAATCAAACCAAAGACCTTTCAGCTACTTGAAGAGGGCATAGGCCCAACACTTCAACACATAGGCACAGGTAAAGACTTCCTCAAGACCCCAAAGGCACAGGAAATTAAAATGAGAATCAATACATACGTGGGATTGCATTAAACTGAAGAGGTTTTGTGCAGCAAAGGAAATAATCAAGAACCTCAACAGAGAGCCGACAGAATGGTAGATTTTTGCCAGCTACTCCTCTGATAGAGGACTAATATCTAGAATATACAGGGAACTTAAAAAAATCACCACTAAAAAAACAAATAATCCAATCCAAAAAATGGGCAAGTGAACTAAACAGACACTTCACAGAAGAAGAAATACAAATGGCCAATAAATGTATGAAAAATGTTCAACATCATTAGCAATCAGAGAGATGCAAATCAAAACTACCCTGAGATTTCAACTAACCCCAATTAGAATGGCAATCATTAAAAACACAAACAACAACAAATGCTGGCGAGGAACTCTAATACACTGTTGGTGGGATTGCAAATTAGTGCAACCACTTTGGAAAACAGTGTGGAGGATCGTCAGAAGAATGGGAATGAACCTACCATATGACGCAGCAATACCACTTCTAGGCATCTACCCAAAAGGACTTAAACCAAACTACCAGACTAATGCATGTGTATCTATGTTTATAACTGCACAATTCACAATTGCCAAACTTTGGAACGAGCCAAGGTGTCCATCAACAGATGAATGGATTACAAGACTATGGGATATGTACACAATGGAATTTTACGCAGCCATAAAGAACAAAATTACATCATTTACAGGGAAATGGAGGCAACTGGAGAACATTATGCTAAGTGAGATTAGTCAATCACAAAGAGTGAAAAGTCGGCTGTTCTCCCTAATATGTGGAAGCTAGGGAGAATGGGACTTAGAAGGGACTCCAGACAAAGAAGGAAAAAACTTTAGTTGAGCAAAGAAGGCGACCTAACTGAGGGAGATGGGAGGGGGGAAGAGGGAAATACACTAATGCACATGACGTATATACTTATCAGAGTCAATCACTATGGTGAGCACAGAAAGGAGGGAAGGGGGAGGGAATGGGGTGAGATTTGAGGGAGAGCTAAATGAGCTATGTGTGCATGCATGCTTCTGCTACCCTGACACTTATCAAAATGTATAACTACAATGCACCAATAAATGAAATTAAATTAAAAAAAAGAAATGACACAAATCCAAATAGTTCCCATTTCCTTTGGCATACATCACAGGCCTATGTTTCTGAGACTGACATCTGATTATTTGTTTAAACCAATGGTAAAGTTGATCTGCATCCCTTTACAACAGGTACTGTGATAGGTGCTTTGCAGGCATTGTCTCATTTGATACTCATTGTAACAGTATAAGGTAGATGTTACTGTTTTTATCACCATTTTAAAGATGCAGAAACTGAGGCTTAGAGACTCAGGGTCCATGGCAAGGGTCACCCAATTGGTAAAATGTAAAGCAGGTACATAGCCCAGGAGAATCTAACACCAAACTCTAGTTCCTACCACTATCCCACTCTTCTGAGGGGATGGCTAAAGCTGGGCTGGCAGGGCTGCAGGGAGATGGACAGTTTATAATGGCAGCAAAATTATTGCAAAATGTGCTTCACAGAGAACCAAGTAATTGAGAACAGAGTGTATGTGTGTTAGGGGGTCACAGACTAGATTTATAGCCTAACTTTTCTAAAGGTAGGCACTGTATAAATCTAGCAAGTAAATATTCCCTTCATGCTTCTTTAGTTTCATTTTTCACTTCTCTTTTCAGCTGCAAAATGTGTTCTTTCCTTTCCAGAAAAAAAAAAAAGGTATTTCCTAAATATTTGGTCTTGCAATGAATGCCCATATCCTGGCTTCTAACTTTGGAACTCAGCCCTGGGTGTTCTCTTTCAAGGTAACAGATTCTCAAAGTACCAAATGGAGACCATTTGGAATTCTGATCTGGGGATTTGGGAGGTGGTGGGAGCAGAGAGAGTCTGTCATTTGCTTTTATTGAAGGATTTGATTCACCAGCTAAAGGTACTCTCCCTTCTCCTCCCCACTCCCATATTTCTTCATCTGTGCCACTCTTTCTACATGTTAGACTTTATGTGTATGTGTCTCTTCTCCTTCCCTCCCTTTCTATGTTTTAAATGTCTTAAGAAAGAGAACTATGTTCATTCCTCTATGTACATAACATAATGCTTTGTACATGTGGACACTCAACATCTTTTTAGTGCATGATTTACTTACTCTGTAAAAGATTCCTTACTGTGACCACAAATATTTCCTTTGGAAGCAATTAAGAGTGCACTGAATTTGTTAATTACAGTGTATTTGTAAGAGTGAAAAACTTGAAAACCATGTAAATATCCAACAAAAATGTTGGCTAAATAATAACATTGGGAAATTGTACCAAGTACCTCACATATATAAAGTCATTTCTTCCTCAGAGCAACCATTAAAGGGAGTACTATTATCTCCATCTTACAGACCAAAAAACTAAAGCACAAAAAGGCTGATTCACGCGCTCCTGCTGCACAGCCAGCAAGTGCTGGAAGACCTGAGGTTTGAACCTCAGCTGTCTGGCTTCAGAGTCTATTCTCTTCTCCACTGCATAAACTAGAGTACATTCATACAAGGACATCCAACACAGATATACATAATATTAAGTGACATGGAAAAAGACTATACCAAAAGAAAAGGTCACCAAATAGTATACAAGGCACGAATCCATTTTTCTTAAGGACAGAGGTATACTTGAACTAAGAAAAAGACTACAAAGGGTCACACCAAAGTGTTGCCAATAGCTTCCTCTGGGAGGTGGGATTGCAGGTAGATTTTCCTTCTTCTTTTTTCCTGGTTAGCCAAAGACTTGGAGAGCCAGGTTACCGCGCAGGCTCTTTCTCTTCCACAGGTACCTACACCCCAGGCACAGAGACCTCACCCCACTGCTTAGCCAGAGACAACACCTCTAATGAATCAAACCCCAAGGTGTCCCTACCCTTTCTCTTCCTTCACCACCCCCACAGCAACTGAGCATTAAATGCTGCCACCCACCTGCAAAAACGACATGTCCAGTGTCTCGGGTCTAAATGCACTACATTTCCCTCGTTGCATTCCAAGGTGCCCTGTTAAAGTGTTGGCCACTCAGCCGGGCGTGGTGGCGCACGCTTGTAATCCCAGTACTTTGGGAGGTGGAGACCGGAGGATCCAGGTTCGCGGTCAGCTTCAGCTCTCTCTCTCTCCCTGTCTCTCTCTCTCTCTCTCTCTCTCTCTCTCTCTCTCTCTGCTTAGTGAGGCCCTCCACAACTTCGTGAGACCCGGTTTCAAAGTAAAGTATAAAAAATAGGGCCGGGGGCGTAGCGCGGAGGTAGAACGCCCCTGCGTTCAATCCCAGGTACCGCAAAAAAAAAAAAAAAAGTGTTGGCCACTCTGTGCTGAGATCTAGTAGCACCAAAATAATGGGTAAATTTTAACACTGACCTGAGGATATGTTTCATTCTTTAATTCCTAACCCATAGGGTTTCCTTTATTTAAGAGTGGGCATTTCAAACTGGGTAAAAGTGATTGGCATACCAAGAATGAGAAGAGATGAGTCAGAGGCTCGGCTTAAGTGTGCTTTCCTATAGGCTTCTTTCCTTACTTCTATGTAGAGCCCCATAGGACCATTTCTTCTTCCAGAGGTTGGAACATCAGTATGTTGGTTTTGCATTGGATCGACTTACTTGGGAGGCTAAGACAGGAGGATCACAGATTCAAAGTCGGCCTCAGCAACTTAGTGAGGCTCTCAGCAATAGTGAGACCCTGTTTCCAAATAAAAAATAAAATAGGGCTGGAGGTATAGCCCGGAGATAGAAGGACCCTGGGTTCCACCTCCAGTACCACACACACACACACACAAAAAAGGAATTGCCTTCCCTTCGTGGCCTCAGTTATCCACAGCAGGTATTCCGGGAGCATTTGAAAGCTGGAGGTGAAGCAGCAGCATTCATGCTGTGAAGGTCAGCGTGCACACATTGACACATTAACTCCGATCTGCTGGCTCATCCTGTTGGGGGACCACTGCTCCTCCAGCTCCTGTTGGATCTCCTTCAGCTGCTCTGAGCCCTGGGCAAAGCATGTGGCCAGCTCTACAGTAAGGGGTTCCCAGCTTTGTGTCTCATGGTCAAGGCCGGAAGTGGTGAGAGACAAATATACATATGTACAGATATGTGGTGAGAGACAAATAGGGATCTGTCTTCAAGGATTCCACTTTGGCCTCACTCTCTCACACATTTCTTTGACTTTTGTTCTCACCTTGTGGCCCTGTTGATCTACAGCAACCTCAGACCCATCACTGGATGCAGAGGCAACAGCCTCCTCTAGGCTCCTTACCAGCCCCACAGTGGGGCAAGGTCTCATCTCTGTAATCAACCCCTTACTCCATATCACCCATGGTGGGACTACTTCCTTGATCAACTCTAACTCGTGTGTCACTGTAGTGTTCCCCCTTTTACCAGGCTACTTGTTTAGGTGAGTAGTTAGTGCCTGGCCCATAAGCTGTCCTAAATATATATTTGTTCAATCCATATGAGTTGGTAGCACCTAGTGAATATCAAGCAATGTGAGAGACACTTACCTAAGCTAACAGCCTGGTCTTTGGAGATGTATCAGGCATAAAACCAAATTCTCTCTGCTCAATACTATGGGATTTACCTCCCAATGCCGGGTTTCTATAAAATGGAGCTAATCATGATGCCTACCTCCAGAGGGTGGTTGTGAGGATTAAATGAAAGAATCCAGGTAAAGCGTGTGAACATGCAATGTGTTCATTACTATCAGCTGTTACCACCCTTCATTCCCATATCCAAGATTTGCTGAGCATCTACTGTGGGCCCTGAATTCACCACAGTCCTGCCAAGGAGAACTACCACCCCCATTTTACAGGTTCAAAATGGCAGCTAAGAGATTGAATTTCTTGCCCAAGATTGTTTGGTCAATAAACGATAGACCTGGAGGGCCAAGTGTGGTAGTATTCCCAGCTACTCAGGATCCTGAGGCAGGAGGATTGCAAGTTTGAGGCCAGGAAACTTGGCAACACTCTGTCTCAAAATAAAAAATTACTGGGAATAGCTCAGTGATAGAGCACCACTGAGTTAAATATCCAGAACTGCAATTTTTTTTTAAATAGATTAGAGCTGAGCGTGGTGGTGTACGCTTGTAATCCTAGTACTTGGGAGGCTGAGACAGGAGGATCACAAATTTGTGGCCAGCCTAGCTAGTCAGTGAGGCCCTCCACAAATTAGTGAGACCCTGTTTCAAAATAAAGAATAAAAAAATAGGGCTAGGGGTGTAGCTCAGAGGCAGAATGCCCCTTGGTTCAATTTCCAGTACCAAAAAAAAAAAATAGATTAGGATTTTAACCCAAATCCACACAAGTCCAGACTCTGTGCATAGCCCACTACTACACAAAATATTTCAGGCTCTAGAACTAAAGTGGAAGAGAGAGCGAGACTCCAGGGAAAGTCCTCCCACTCACAATTCAGAGAACAGACTGAACAGGGTGCAGAATAACCCTTCTGTTTAAAGATCTATCACAACACCCAACCCTTCATAATTCATGTCAATCTTTAAGAACCTTTGCTACACAGGTCACACTAGTGCATGCCTATATTCCCAGTACTTCGGAGGCTGAGACAGTAGGATCACAGGTTCGAGGCCAGTGCAGTAATTTAGCAAGACCCTGTTTCAAAGTAAAAATAAAAGAATTGGGGGTGTGGCTCAGAGGTAGAATCACCTGGGTTCAAGCCCCAGTACCCCCCACCACACACACACACACAGACACACACACACACACACACACACACACACATCTCTGCTGAGCAAGTTCTTCCTTACATCACATCTAAATCTTGCTATCTGGTCCCTATGCTTAGAAGCCATAGGACAGACAGCCATGGGATAGATCCCACTGGTCATCTTTATGTACTGTGTTTAAGGAAAGCTCTCCTTGAAGCTCTGCCCCAATTTCAGTCCCATGGGGAAGCAGGAGTGTTTGGAGTGTGAGGAGAATTCAATCCTCATCCTACAGCAGCCTAAATTGCTAGATAACTGCACTGTGGCAACATGACTTCCCCTGTGATTTTCAGCAATACTTAACCTCCAAAGATAGAAAATGGTAGGGTAGCTTCTGCCCTGCTCCTGGAGACTGGCTCTCCTGGTGGGAGAATCCATATACCATCTGTGAATTCAAATTAGGGTGCTCTCTTTCTACCTCAGAAAGACCATGGTCCAGACTAATCACATAACTAGCCCATACCCTGTTTTCTCATCTGCAAAATTGAACATGTGGCCTCATCTTCTTTTTTTTTTTTTTTTTTTTGCAGTACCGGGGATTGAACCCAGGGGCTTTCTACCTCCGAGCTACATCCCCAGCCCTATTTTTTATACTTTATTTTGAAACCAGGTCTCACAAAGTTGCGGAGGCCTCACTAAGTAGCTGAGGCTGGCCGCGAACCCGGATCCTCCAGTCTCCACCTCCCAAGTACTGGGATCACAAGCGTGCGCCACCACGCCCGATAACTCCTTGCAAAAGAAAGCCGACACCAAGGGAAAGCCAAATCATTAAAATGATATTCTAAGTACATGTTTAGGCCCTGAGAAAGATGGTTTCATCTGGATAACTTGCTGACCCCAGGGGGAACCTTCCAGCAAGGCTTAGACCCAGTCCAATACTGTGTCCGTTTTTCAGGGTACTCAAAGGCCATTACAAAATGGAAGCCATCCCCACGTGCACTGGTTTCCTAGGGCTGCCATAACAAATCACCACTAACTGGGTGGTTTAAACAACAGAGATGTATTCTCTCACATCTTTGGAGGCTAGAAGTAAAAACTCCCTTCAGGGGCTTTGAGGCAGAAGCTGTTCTTTGTCTCTTGCAGCTTCGGGTGGCTGGCAGCGTTCTTGTGACCACATCACTCCAATCACTGTCTCTGTGGTCACATTGCCTCCTCTCTTGACTGCCAAAAATCTTCTGCTTCACTCTCACAAGGACACTGTCATTGGACCTGGGCCTCGCCACATAATCCAAGAAGACTTTTTCATCTCAAGATCCTTAACTTAATTACATCTACAAAGACCCTTTTCCCAAATAAACTTGCATCCACGTGTTCTGGGGACTAGGATGTAGAGGTATGTTGTGGGGGAGGGGCCCCATACAACTCACTGAGCTACCCTAATCTGCACTAATGTCCCTTCACCCACTTCCATTTGAATCTCAAGTTCAATAGTTATTAGTTCCTAAAACCCTAGAAACCTCTTTCTCTCTTCAAGGCTTAGTGCCTTCATTTACAAAATAGAAATTATGAACATATTTGAGTGGTAAATAAATACAGCATAGTTACTGGACTATATGAAGGTAACACTTTCCCTCAATATTCAATCTCACATATAAAGCCGGGCGTGGTGGCGCACGCTTGTAATCCCAGTACTTTGGGAGGCAGAAACTGGAAGATCCGGGTTCACAGCCAGCCTCAGCTCTCTCTGTCTCTCTCTCTCTCTCTCTCTCTCTCTCTCTCTCCTTAGTGAGGCCCTCCGCAACTTTGTGAGACCCAGTTTCAAAATAAAGTA
>PVJS01062552.1:0-10709 GCA_004027185.1 Glis glis | reverse complement strand
TCTCTCTCTCTCTCTCTCCCTGTCTCTCTCTCTCTCTCTCTCTCTCTCCTTAGTGAGGCCCTCCACAACTTCGTGAGACCCGGTTTCAAAATAAAGTATAAAAAAAATAGGGCCGGGGGCGTAGCTCGGAGGTAGAACGCCCCTGCGTTCAATCCCCGGTACCGCAAAACAAACAAACAAACAAACAAACAAACAAAAAATAAAATAAGTAAAATACATTGAGACTTTGATGAATTAAATAATAGCTTAAAGTCAGATAGGAAGTAAGTAAATGTTGGACTCAGGATTTGAATACAAGCTAACCCTAAAACCCATGCTCTTAATTATACTGTTGTTCTAACCTTCAAAAGTCAATCAATTTTTTTTTTTTAACCTCTTACTTACATAGCATAAACTTGAAATAATGGGATTTCCACTTAGTTGCTGTTGTTTTTTTAATGTGTGTGTGTGTGTGTGTGTGGTACTGAGTATTGAACCCAGGGGCATTCTACCTCCAAGCTACACCCCCAACCCTATTTTATTTCGAAACAGGGCCTTGCTAGGTTGATGAGAGTCTCACCACTTGCTGAGGCTGTCCTTGAACCTTCAATCCTCCTGTCTCACTCTCCCAAGTACTGGCATTACAGGCGTGTGCCACCATGCCTGGCTTTCCATTTAGATCTTTGCATGAATGTGTTCTTGCATCATCTAGAGGAGGTCAACCAGCTATATGAGTATTTTTCAAACAACATCAGTTATTCTGAGGTGTGTTTCATGGCAACAGTTTAGATTGGGAGCAAGTGAGTTTGCTTGTGCACAGGTCCTTTCATTCTTACTATTCAGCTCATCTGCTTTCATTTAAATGGACATGATGAGCCGGGTGTGGTGGCGCACACTTGTAATCCCAGTACTTGGGAGGCAGAGACCGAAGGATCCGGGTTTGCAGCCAGCCTCAGCTACTTAGGGAGGCCCTCTGCAACTTAGTGAGACCCTGTTTCAAAATAAAGAATAAAAAATAGGGCCAGGGGTGTAGCTTGGAGGTAGAATGCCCCTGGGTTCAATCCCCAGTACCGCAAAAAAAAAAAATGGACACGATGTTGACCTTTTGAGAAACCATACCCATTTCTATGCTTATTTGTATAGTGGGTACTTTATAAATATGAAAACTTAAAGCAACTAGTAATCAAATTATCATAATCTCCTTTTGGCCAGTAGAGGCCACTGTATGGTAAAGCAGAAAAGTAGAAGTAAAATAAATTGTAGCCAGGTGTATTGGCATGTGCCTGATGTGCCTGTAGTTCCAGATACTGCGGAGGCTGAGGCAGGAGGATCATTTAAACCCAGGGGTTTGGACAACACAGAAAGACCCTGTCTCTTAAGTAAAAAAAAAAAAAAAAAGGAAAGAAAAAAATGGATCGTTCAAGATTACTTTATCTAAGAAGGGATGCATGTGTATGTATATGTATATAGATATCTGTATGTTTGTGTGTATTCATATGTATATAAGTAAAGAGAGTAGATTATACTTAACAGCTGTTTTTTTATTTTTGTGGTACTAAGGATTGAACCCAGGGGCATTCTACCTCCGAGCTATACCCCCAGCCCCATTTTATTATTTTTATTTTGAAACAGGGTCTCACTAGGCTGCTGAAAGTCTCACTATTTGCTGAGGCTGTCTTTGAACCTGCGATCCTCCTGTCTCAGCCTCCCAAGTACTGGGATTACAAGCATGCGCCACCACGCCCGGCTTTTAACAGCTGTTTTTGAAAGTTTTTTTTTTTTTTTTTGTACTGGGGATTGAACCTAGGGGCATTCTACTCTGAACTACACCCCCAGCCCTATTATATTTTTTTTTATTTTGAAACAGGGTCTCACTAAGCTGCAGAGGGCCTCACCAAGTTGCTGAGGCTAGCCACAAACCTGTGATCCTCCTGTCTCAACCTCTCAAGTACTGGCATGTGCCACCATGCCTGGCTTGAAAGTTTTTTTTAATAGTATTGTTGAGATATAATTTATATACCATAACTCCATCATTAGAAGTGTGTATGATTTTTAAATTTCCAGAGTTGATCAACCATCATTACAATCCAGTTTGGGCATGTTTCCATTACACTAAAAATTTTTTCTTTGCAGTTGATCCCTACTTCTACCCTACCACATCCAGCCCTAACCAACCAAATACTATTATTGCTTTCTGTCTCTATGGACATGTCATATAAATGGAATTTTGCATCTGGCTTCTTTCATTTAGCATAAGGCTTTTGTGATTCATCCATCCAGATTTTAGCATGAATCAGCAATTCAGTTCCTTTTATTGATGATTAGTATTCTGTTATATGGATATACCATGTATTATTCATCCACTTGCCAGCTGATGGACATTTGAATTGTTTGGCTATTACGACTATTGCTACTCTGAACATTATACATGTATTTTTGTGGATGTATGTTTTTATTGTTCTTGGATTGAACCTGGTGACATTCTACCTCCAAGCTACACCCCAGCCCTATTTTATTTTTTTTATTTGGAAACAGGGTCTCACTAGGTTGATGAGAATCTCACTACTTGCCGAGACTGTCCTTGAACCTGCAATCCTCCTGTCTCAATCTCCCAAGTACTGGGATTACAAGTGTGCGGCTGGCTGGCCATTTTTACATTCCCATCAACAATGGAGGAAAGTCCAGTCTCTCTACATTCTCACCAAAACTTAAGATCGCTGTTTTTTGGGGTTTTTTTTTTTGGTACTGGAGATTGAACCCTGGGGTGCTCTTTCTCCAAGCTATATCCCCAACCCTTTTTATTTTTTTATTTTGAAACAGGGTCTCACTAAGTTGCTGGAAGTATCTTTAAGTTGGCTGAGGCTGACCTTGAACCTGCAATCCTCCTGTCTCAGCCTCCCAAGGACTAGGAAAACAGGCATGGGCCACCATGCCTGGCTGCGCCACCTTACCTGGTGTTATTGGCTTTTTTCTTATGGCCATTCTAGTGGTTATGTAGTGGTATTTCATATGATTTTAATTTTCATTTCCTTGATAGATAATTAATGATGTTGAACATATTTTCATATGTTTGATAGCTGTTTATATTTGGTGAACTGTCTATTCAAAGCCTTTGCTCATTTTTTTTTTTTTTGGCATTTCCAGGGATTGAACCCAGGGGCATTCTACCTCTGAGCTACACCCCCAGCCCTATTTTTTAATCTTTATTTTGAAACAGGGTCTCACTAAGTTGGGGAAGGCCTCACTAAGTAGCTGAGGCTGGCCGCGAACCCGGATCCTCCGGTTTCAGCCTCCCAAGTACTGGGATTACAGGCGTGCGCCACCATGCCCGGCTGTTTTTTTTTTTTAATGTACCTCCTAACCCCATTTCGTTCCCCCTTTCCTCCCTATACATGCTCATACGGTTGTTAGTGATACCTTCATATATGAACATAATATTATTTGGTCTGTTGCCTTCCTCAAGTCTCCTTTGGCACCTTACCTTCTCCCTCCCCTGATCCCCTTCCACTAGTCTACTGGTCTCTCTCCTTATTGTCATGAAGTCCCTTTTCCATACTGTCTTCTCTCTAGCTTCCATATATGAGTGAAAACCTAGAGCTCTTGACTTTCTGAGACTGGCTGATTTCACTTAGCATAATGTTCACTAGTTCCATACATTTTCCTTCTAATCTGTCAACAAATCCTGTTCTACTTTGAAATAATCCAGGACCCCACTAGTTTTTACTATGCTCACTGCTACTACCTTTATCCAAGACATTCTCATATCTCACTTAAATTATCTCACTATCAGCCGGGTGTGGTGGTGCACGCTTATAATCCCAGTACTTGGGAGGCAGAGACAGGAGGCAGGTTCGAAAGGAGTCTCTGCAACTTAGGCTCTCAGCAACCTAGCGAGACCTTGTTTCAAAATAAGAAATAAAATTGGGCTGGGGGTATAGCTTGGAGGTAGAATGCCTCTGGGTTCAATCCCCAGTACCAAAAAAACCTATTTCAGTATCTTCTTAATTGGTCAGTATTCTTTTACCCATGCTTCCCTACAGTCTATTTGCGACACAACAGCCAGAGTGACCTTGTTAAATTTAAATAATATCATGTCATTTCTCTGCTCAAAGTCCTCTAAAAGCTTTCAGTCTTTACAGTGGTGTACAGGCCCTGTATGCCCTCCTCACCACCATCCCTTTCAAGGGAAACAAAGCTCTGTAATCCACTACACTCTAGTTTTTTTTTTTTCTTTTAGCCATGGTGATAAAAGGATGGCTGTTTTAATTACTGCTAATTCACAATAATAGTTAAAGATGTTTGGGGTGATAAGCATAGTTTATTAAGCTTCTTTTATGGTTTTTCTAACTTTTATAAACTTTTCTCAAAGGGAAGGGTTAAGAAATAAATAATTTCCCAGCTCCCTTTCCAAGAAAGCAATCTTTCTTTCTTTAGTTGCTTCCTCCTAGTACTCACTCCCTCCTCCATGACATATCAAGTCATACTGCTAGTCTGTCCTGCTTATCACCTCTCCAAATCCTTTAAGGTGAAGGACTACTTAAAATATCCCAATATGTTAAAAGACAACTAGACTTAGTAGCTCCAGCTCTGTTTCCCTGAGATTAACATTCCGAAGAGGTTCACCCCATGGAAAGAGACAAGGAACACCCTCTAACATTCCTGTCCTAGTCATCCAAGTCCAGGCCAAGTAATTAAGGACTACTCAGCTCTCTCTTGAGTTCTCCTTCCTGCTCAGCCCGGCCTTCAGTTCCCTCCCCTCCCGCCTGGAGATCCTCTCCTTCCTGCTCAGCCCCTTCTGGAGTTCCCTCCCCTTCCACCTGGAGATCCTCTCCTTCCGGCTCAGCCCTGCACAGACTTCACATCATTTATTGAGTAGACTGTCCTTTCCCTCATTGAATGGTCTTGGCATCATTGTTGAAGATCAGTTGACCTTAGATGATATGGGTTTTGTTAAACCTATAGATGTATGTGTAAAGCTAAATAAGAGTTACCATATGGCCCAGCCAGGTGTGGTGGCCCAGGCCTATAATCCCCATACTTGGGAGGTTGAGACAGGAGGATCACTGGTTTGAAGCCAGCCTCAGCAACTTAGCAAGACCTGTTTTCTTTTCTTTCCTTTCCTTTTCTTTGGTACTGGGGATTCTACCTCTGAGCTTCACCTCTAGCCCTATTTTATTTTTATTTTGAAGCAGGGTCTCTCTAAGGTTGATGAGAGTCTTACTACTTACTAAGGCTGTCCTTCGATCCTCTTGTCTCAGCCTCCCAAGTACTGGGAATACAAACGTGTGCTATCATACCCAGTGAGACCCTGTTTCAAAATAAAAAATAGGGCTGGGGGTGTAGCTCAGAGGTAGATTGCCCCTGGATTCAATCCCCTGTACCAACAACAATAATAATAAAAAGAATTACTATATGGCCCAGCATTTGTACTCTAAAGTATATATTTAAGATTGGAAAATAGGCACCCTCAAAGAATAAATGTACCCGTATTGTTCACAACAGCTCTATTAACAATAACCAAAAGGTGGGAACAACCCAAATATCCATCAACAGATGAATGGATAAACCACTTGTGCTATAATCATATATACATAGAGTGGAGTAGAGTATTATTCAGCCATTAAAAGGAATGAAGTGCTGATACCTGCTAACGTGGATGAACTTTGAAAAATTATGCTAACTGAAACAACTGAGGCAAAAGATCACATATGTGTGAATCCTTTATATGAACTATCTAGAATAGTTAAATCTACAGAGACAGAAAGTTGATTGGTACTTCCTCTGGAAGGAGGAGGAACTGCTAATGCTGAGTCTATACAAGGTTTCCTTTTGAGGTGAAGAAAATATTTTGGAACTAGATAGACATGGTGGTTGTACATAACACTGTGACTGTATTTATTTATTTTGATACTGGAGGTTGAACCTAGAGGCATTCTACCTCTGTGCTGTACTCCCAGCTCTATTGTATTTTTTATTTGGAAATAGGGTCTCACTAAGTTGTTGAGGCTAGCCTCAAACCTGCATTCCTCCTGTCTCAGCCTCCCAAGTACTGGGATTACAGGCATGTGCCACCACACTCGACTTTGTGCCTGTATTTAAATGCCACTGAAGCTGGGCATAGTGGCACATGCCTGTAATCCTAGTACTTGGGAGACTGAGACAGGAGGATCGCAGGTTCAAGGCCAGCCTTAGGAACTTAAAGAGACCCTGTTTCAAAATAAAAAATAAAATATGGCTGGGGTTGTAGCTCTGAGGTAGAGTGCCCCTGGGTTCAATCCCCAGGACCATAAATAAATAAATAAATAAATAAATAAATAAATAAATAGGTGCCGGGTGTGGTGGCGCACGCTTGTAATCCCAGTACTTGGGAGGCGGAGACCGGAGGATCCGGGTTCGCGGCCAGCCTCAGCTACTTAGTGAGGCCCTCCGCAACTTAGTGAGACCCAGTTTCAAAATAAAGTATAAAAAATAGGGCTGGGGGTGTAGCCTGAAGGTAAAATGCCCCTGGGTTCAATCCCCGGTACCGCAAAAAATAAATAAATAAATAAATAAAATGCCACTGAATTGTTATTCTTTTTATTTTGTTTTATTTTTTTTGCGGTACCAGGGATTGAACCCAGGGACATTCTACTTCTGTGCTACACCCCCAGCCCTATTTTTTATTCTTTATTTTGAAACAGGGTCTCACTAAGTTGTGGAGGGCCTCATTAAGTAGCTGAGGCTAGCTGTGAACCCGGATCCTCCAGTCTCAGCCTCCCAAGTACTGGGATTACAAGCGTGCGCCACCACGCCGGCTTGAATTATTATTCTTTCTCCTCCTATAAGGGCATTCATCCTGTCCTGGAGTTTCTACCCCCATGTATTCATCTAAACCTAGTTAATTCCCAAAGGCTCCACCTCCAAACACCATCACACTGTAGGTTGGGGCTTCAAGATACAAAGTCTGGGGACACAAATGAGTGGTCCATAACCCTTAGGAAAGTCTTCCACTCAGTAAAGTCTTCCTATGATCTTTCCGCAACTTCTTGATGCAGTTTTCTCTGTTGTCACATGTATCAGACTATCCTTTAATGATCGGTGTGCAGCCTGCTACACAGCTATTGTTCTCGGAATTCCTGTAACTCTCTTCAGCACTGAATGTATTTCCTGGATCTTGATTCCTCCCTCTTTCTTGGTTCACATTCTTGTTTTGGCTGCACATTCTCCAGTAGCTTCAGGAGAAAGGGTACATTAGAGGTAATTTTTATAGGTCTCTGGAACCATTTTTATTCTACCTACAACACTCTTGATTATTTGGCTGGGTAGAGATTTCTGAGTTGAAATTCACTTTTCCTCAGCATTTTAAAGCCATTATTCCGTCTTGTAAGAGTTTACAATTGAGAATTTGACCCTATTCTTCTTAATCTTTTGGATGTACCTTTGCCCTTTCTGAAAGCTTTTGGAATCAGAATCATCTTTCAATGGTGTTTTGAAATTTCACGGTGATAGAAGGTGGCATTGTGTGTGTGTTTTTCCTTCCCCCTGGGTAGTTGGTAGACCCTTGAAATGCTCTTATGTTATTTCTTTTAATTCCATCTCTCAGTTTTCTCTATTCTCACTTTCTGAAGAAAAGGTTAGATCTGATTTAATCACCATTTTCTTCTATTGCGTGTGTGTGTACAGTGTGTGTGTGTACAGTGTGTGTGTGTGTACAGTGTGTGGTAATGGGGATTACATTTTAATATTACTGATTTCCTTGGAAATTTTTAATTCCCAAGAGCTCCCTCTTTTTTTCTGATTGTTTTTCCTCCTCTGCTTCACTCTCCTCCATTCCCCCTCTTTCCCTTCTACTTCTACCTCCCGCTTTTCTCGTTTCCCTCTTTTCCTCTTCCATGTTTATTCCTCCCTCTTTTTCTATCCTTCTTATATTTCTCCTCTCCCCCTCTATCCTCCCACACTCTGTTCAAAATAAAAAATAGGCTGGGGGTGTAGCTCAAGAGGTAGAATGTTCCTGGGTTCAATCCTGAGTACCAAAAAAAAAAAAGCTCCCTTTCTCCATGGAACTTTTTATTAGTTATTTTATTAGCTACAATTCTATTTTAATGCTCACATTTTTTATACTCTCACATTTCTGTGGTTGAAATAAAGCTAACACATGCTTTTGTCTCCATATACTTTTTTTTATGTGTGTGTGATACTGGAGATTGAACCCAGGGGCATTTTACCTCTGAGCTACACCCCCAGCCCTTTTAATTTTTTGTTTTAAAACAGGGTCTATGTTGCTGAGGGTCTATGGCTATGTTGCTGAGGCTGTCCTCAAAGCTGTGATCCTCCTATCTCAGCCTCCCAAGTACTGGGATTACAGGCATCCCCCTACCACACCCGGCTCCCTACACTATATTTTTAATTGTCGTTTTTAAAGAATATTTTATGCGTTTTATACCATGTGATCTCTTGAATTTAAAATTGAAATGGTTAAAAGCTTAATGAACTATAATAGATTGGAAAATTAACTAAAATAGAAAGTATTTGCTTACTAGAATTCACTTGAGGGCCGTATTTCTTTTGGTGTACTGTGTGTAACTAGTATGCAGATAAATGTTGCATCCTTAGCTTTTTGCCATAATCTTAAGTCTATGAATTGGAATTCCCTACTGATAAAAAGTGCTACAGTAGAAATTTCCATGCTTCTGAGATTTATAGAACTCAAGGAGATTCTCTTTATTTATTTATTTATTTTTTGCAGTACCGGGGATTGAACCCAGGGGTGTTCTACCTCCGAGCTACACCCCAGCCCCATTTTTTATACTTTATTTTGAAACCGGGTCTCACGAAGTTGCAGAGGGCCTCACTAAGTAGCTGAGGCTGGCAGCGAACCTGGATCCTCCAGGTCTCCGCCTCCCAAGTACTGGGATTACCAGCTTGTTTCACCACGCCCGGCTTAGAGATTCTCTTTATAATGCACATCCATGAAGTAGTACCTCCCTCAAGGCACTAATGGTTGCTTTCCTTTCTCTTATATTTTCTCATTTTAGGGAAACTAAAACCAACAATGGCATTCATGTCAGGAAAATTGAAGATTAAAGGAAACATGGCTCTAGCAATCAAATTGGAGAAGCTAATGAATCAGATGAATTCCAGACTGTAAAGGAAAAGAAAAATGACTGCTGTGCTTAAAAAAGTAAACAAGGCTCAACAGTTAAATCCAATGTTGTCTTCCTTGTTGTATTCTAAGGATATGTGTGTTTATTCTGGAAAAAAATAGAATTTCTATATCTGTAAGACTTGAAATTATAATTGAAACAGCTAGCCAATCAAACAGAGGCTTCATTAAGTGGAATTCTAAGACACTGTGTTTTTATATTTTGTTGGTTTTGATTTGTGATTCTTACATCTCATTCACTATCTTCTTTGGGGAAAAGTATATATTATGATCAGGGTCAAGCAGTAAAATTAGCCCTTTACAGAGCTTCTTCTCATGTAAAATAATGCTAATTTGCTTGAAAACTTTTAGTTTTGGGGATTGTATACTAATGAAAATCTTAATCATATTTTGGATTTTTATATACTTATTTTCAAGAAAATCTATATGCTTTTCATAGAAACCACAAAATAAACTATATAATAAATATTACTTATAAAATGAAAGTACTTTTTCATTTTGTTAACTAGTTTTCCAGAAACAGTCATCTATAGGGAAATATTAATGTAATTCAGCTGATTACAGCATAGATCCTAGAGTCTGTAAAACACCATTTTCTCTTGCTATAGATTTGCCTATTCTGAGTATTTCATATAAATAAATGGAATATGTGTGACCTTTTGTGACTGGCTTCTTTCACTTAGCTTAAGGTTTCAAGGTTCATCCACGTTATAGCATTGTGCCAGTGTCATTAATTTGTTTAAGCAGTTGTTAACTCTACATCCATTTTTAGGCCTGGCTGGTTGTACCCTGTCACATTTGGCCTAGTTAAAACTTCTCTTCCAGTGTTGTTTGTGCTGTTTGTGCGGTAATTCACTCATTTCTCATCTGTGACTCAAAACCCAATACATCCTATAGTTGCTGACCATGATAAAATGTAATGGCCAATACCAGAGTCCTATAAATGAATTATCTCCTTTTGCAAGTGTTTTCTTTAAGCTGGCCAAATTTATAATTCTCTCAGGAAAGCCTCAGATAATGCCAGTGAACTTTAATAAATGCATAGTCCCACGGATTTCCTTTTTCTTTCCCTCTTTCTTCTCTTCTCTCTCCCTGTCTCTTTCTCTACCTTCTAGTTGAGCTTCCTGCTGCCTCCAGACTTCCTGTCAGCACTTGTAACCTTCCTGGGATCTCAGATGAGTAATACATTTCTTATTTCCTGCATTTTGGTTTCACCTCATTATGTCTCACCTAAAACACATGAACCCAATTTTTCCTTGGTCGGGACTCTTCTAGAAAGTTGCAAATTTGTGCCCGGCGTGGTGGCACACGCTTGTAATCCCAGTATTTGGGAGGCTGAGACCGGAGGATCCGGGTTTGCGGCCAGCCTCAGCTACTTAGTGAGGCCCTCTGCAACTTAGTGAGACCCTGTTTCAAAATAAAGAATAAAAAATAAGGCTGGGGGTGTAGCCCAGAGGTAGAATGCCCTTAGGTTCAAATCCCCAGTGCTGCCCCCCCCCCCAAAAGTTGCAATTTTGGCTTAGGGCCACTCTCTGCAGAGACCTCAAGACCAAATTAGAAAGAAGCCAGGGTCTGGGAGTGTAGCTCA
>PVJS01062551.1:0-10709 GCA_004027185.1 Glis glis | reverse complement strand
AAAAAAAAAAAAAAAGGAATGGGGGTGTAGCTCAGTGATAAAACATCCCTGGGTTCAAGCCTCAGTACTACAAAATAAATAAATTAATTAATAGGTAAATATAAAAACAATTCAGTTGGTTTTTGAAATGGCAGAGAGGATGCCTAGTGTTTAAAGCAGCATTATATCGAATATTTCAGAGAGATCCAGTGTAATTATAGGAGAAATCTTTGTTCATTAGCAAAATTGTTATATAATTTAGAGTATTTACTATTGAAGGATGCCTAAATATTATGATTTGCATTTCCATATCCAAAGAACCCTTTCTGACCCAATTGATGTAGCTACCTTGCTCTCACTTGTTTCACAGCTGCTTTTTTACTTTTACCAATAATCCCTCTCCTCCTGCTTAGATAAGCTCTACTCAATTGAAATATAATGTGAAATATATATATATATATAACTTTAAATTTTCTAATAATCACATTAAAAGTGGATATTTTTACTTGAATGTTTATCTATGTTCAAAATATTAAAATATTGCTTTAATCAATATTTTTAAAAAGTATTAATGAGATATTTTATATTTTTCTTAGTCTTCAAAACTGCATGTTCATTTTATACTTAATCTTAATTCAGACTAGCCACAATTCAAGTGCTTAGTAACTATGTGTGGCTACTGACTGTACTGGAAAATGCAAGCTTAGATAATCAGAACTAAGGAAGAGATGTAAGAAAAACTTTTTCTTTCTCTATTTTGCCCCAAACCAAGAATGAATATGTTATTAGCCAGATCTTGACTTAAAAAACACAGAGAAAATCCCAGTGTTTTAGTAGGGTGAAGAAAAACAAACGTGGAGTAAGCATGGGTATAAGGAGTGAGAGTAGGAGTGAAGGAGGAAGGACTGGAGGAGAGACCAAGGGAAGGCGTGCTGCACACTACTGTGGATAAGTCAAGGGGTGTGGGGCCGCATACAGAGGGAATACTCAGGTTGTGGGGAAAGGCTATTTCTGAAATACGTTTCTGAGTCATATATGAAAGGTGCCTCGTTAGCCAAGGGACTCTCTTCCCACACTTCACTTCTCCAGTAGCTTTCCACATGAGAAGGATGTGACAGAGTATACAGTGAATAAGAGCAGGTCTGACCACTGGAATGTATGAGCCCCAGAACTTTTCAGACAATTCTTTAAATATCTTCTTTTCTCTCCTCTTCCACAAAAAGAAAACATAGGACAAAGGGTCAGAGAATGGAGATTGAAATAAAAAAGAAGATAAAGACCGGAAGAGAAAGATAAGAGAGTAGAAAATTGCGGAATTAGACATAATGAATATACCAGTATGCCCCCAATAAGTTAAAATATTGAATAAAGTTTTTTTTTTCTTCAAGAGGTGGAAAGTTTAAGTAAGGCTAAGGGAAACCTGATGTAGAGAAAAGTGTCATAGCCAAGAGAAAATACTTGCTTTACCATTTTGCTTAACATTTCTTCGCTTGCTTTCTTCGTAGCTGTGCCACTGCATATGTTCTTCTGGCTGAGGAAGAAGCAACAACTATTGTAGATGCCGAAAGGTTATTTAAACAGGCACTCAAGGCTGGAGAAACAATTTATAGGCGGTCACAGCAGTGCCAGCACCAAAGTCCTCAGCATGAAGCTCAACTGAGTAAGCACATTTGAACAGATTTTTACGGTCTTTAGCTCCTATAATTGGCTCTTTTATGTTTAAAACACAAAATAACAATAATAAAAAACTTATAGATTAGCTAATTTTCATATAACTAATCTTTTAATACCTATAAGCCAGCAAGACAGAAATGTGTATTAGCTAGAGATTGCTTGTGAAAAGGAATAGGTCTGCTCTGGTTATTGAAAGAAAATGTGCTGTTCTGAGACTTAACAGTAATTTATTTCATGCAAAATTTGAGCTGATCATCATAGAAACATAAATATAAAATATTTAGGATCCAGAAGGGCATTCTAGTGATGATAATTAGTACTGAGACCCTGTTGATAGAGATAACCTTTATTGTCACCCTTATTCAAAGCAATAGTGGAGGCATTCTCCCTATTTCACAGTGCTAACGATTGAACCCAGGGACTTGTACATGCTGGGCAAATGCTCTACCCCTGAGCTATATCTCCAGACCAGGCACATCTTTTTTTTTTTTCTTTTGAGACTATGTATTTATATATAGTGCCAAAGAATGGCCTCTTTCATACTATCTGATTCTTAACACAAAATCCAACCTTAGAATATGTGGCATTATTTCTTTCTTTGGTTGATTTTTTTTCCATGATTTTTGGGATTACATGGGTCACAGCAACTGAAGTCTTTTCTTTCCATTCTAGGGATGCTCTCCTGGTTATGATTGAGACACTCAGCCCTCTTTTATTTTTTTTATTTGGAAACAGGGTCTCACTAAGTTGCTAAGAGCCTCACTAAGTTGCTGAGGCTGACTTCAAATCTGCAGTCCTCCTGTCTCAGCCTCCCAGGTACTGGGATTACAGGCGTGCACCACCACGCCCGGCTGAGACACTTTTACCAAAGATGTTAGAATAAGCAGTGCAGCTGCTTCTTGCTTGCTTGCTTTTCTTTTTTCTTTTTTCTTTTTTCTTTTTTCTTTTTTTGTGGCCAGATGATTTTAGTTTCATGATTTTGGCAGATGGTGAGCAATATGTTTACATAATGCATTATCTGGTAGCAGTTAAGTTCTAAATCTTTTGTTTGTGGAAATTAAAATTTGGATAATGTTTTCTAAGTATTGGTGTTTACAGTATGTTTCATTAATGCATGTTGTTATTACACATAACTGTGGGAATATTTCATTTTGCAGCCTGGAACTAATGAAATAACATCTGTTTAAAAGTCAGCTTGGAAGGTTGAAGCAGTAGGATCCCAAGTTCAAGTTCAGCCTGGGCAACTTAGTGAGACCCTATCTCAAAATAAAAAATAAAAAGGGCTGAGGATGTAGCTCAGTGTTAGAGCGCTTCCCTAGCATGCACAAGCTCTGGATTTAATCCTCAGTACCATACACACAAAAAAGTTATGCCATTTGTCATTATATAGTATCAAATATAGTTATGTTACAGAATTTTGTTAGCTCTTCCTAGGCATAGTTTTATAGTTTGTTAGTTACTAGCTGTTAAGAAAAGTTTGTATTAGCCATGGAAACTTATTTTGGACATTTTGAGTTTTTCAGTTAAAACAGTAGAGAATCCCAGTACTTGAGAGGCTGAGAGAAGAGGATCACAAGTTTCAGACCAGCCTAGGCAACTTAGCAGAAACTTGTTTCAAAAAAAAAGGCCATGGATGTAGCTCAGTGGTAGAGCACCCATAGATTTGATCCCCAGTAACACACACACATACAAATACACACACACACACACACACACTATATATATATATATATATATATATATATACATATATATACATATATACATACATATATACATATATATACATATATACATATATATTATTTATGCAGAAACTTAAAATAATAGGCTGATGTTGTATCTTCCTATTAATATATGTATTTCTTTTCTTTTAATATTAAAATGAACTTGTTAATTGCCCACAAATTACTATATATATACTGTACTTACATTACTTACTTAGTATTAGAGGCAAAAGTAATTCAGTATGTATTTTTAAGATTTTAATACAGAAAACTTCAAACATAAACAAAAGTAGAGAGAACTCCCACTCAATATTCATCACCCAAATTCAGCAATCATTAATATTCTTCTGTTCTGACACAATTTAATTTTAATTACATCTTCCATGATAAGCAAACAAAATTAATGGATAACATGTTAATGAAATAGCAGGCCATAATAACAAAAGTGATATCTGTGTCATTTTGTTGTTGTTGTTCTCCTTCTTAAAAGGGAGAGATACCAATGTACTAGTATATATTAAAAGAAGATTGGCAATGTGTGCAAGAAAATTAGGAAGAATAAGAGAAGCAGTGAAAATAATGAGAGATGTAAGTAAATTTGATAACTGAACTGTTACAATGTGTTTCTCCAAAAAACTTAAAATGTAGTTTAAGTTGCCAGTTATTAAAAAATCTTTATTAACAGTATTATTCTATTTTTAATTGATTGGTTTTTGTAACAAGATCTTTATTTAACATACATATATTTCTTAAGGGTTGGGGCTCCACAATTTTGTAAAGAAGCAAAAGAATTTCTACTTTGATGAATCTGGATCGGCTCTTTTGATTTTCATTGATATGATTTTAATCATTTTTTCCTTTTAATATACAGTTGATGAAAGAATTTCCTCCTCTTACCATGTTGAACATCCATGAAAATCTCTTAGAATCGCTTTTAGAATTACAGGCCTATGCAGATGTTCAGGCAGTCCTAGCAAAATATGATGGTGAGTTTCATCTTAGTTGATAATATGGTCAAAGCATTTTCTTTTCAGTTATTTAATTATAAATATGATCCTAGTATTTCTCTAATTTTCTCTTTCTATCCTTGACAGTCAATATGTAGTAAGCATGGGTATCTTTTTTTATCAATTTTGGTAGTAAAGGGCTACAAGGAGGAACTCTTCTTCTGTCAAGATTTATTCCTTTGTTTTTCTGAGTACCTAAGATGAGTACGACACTTTGGAATATAATGTTGAATAAAAAGACATGGATTTCACCTTCATAGGATTTATAGTTTATAGTTAGTGGAACATATAAACAAATGAACAACAGTTATATTGAAGACAGCATGTTAGGTGAGATAATTGGAAAAGTATAGGTGCTGTGCACATAGTAGCGTGCCTCATTTGTTTTGGAGTATCAGGGAAAGCTTACAGAAGTTTCTAAACAGTATTTATAAGAGTAATTCAGATTAACATTTTTGCAAAGCTTTTTAGTTACAAAAGCATAATTTTTAGTCTCATCAGATCTTTATAATAATCTTGTGAGGTGGTAGAACAAATATTTTTGTTCTTTCTAGTTACCAAATTATAAAACTGGAGTTTAAGAAGGTTAAGTATTGGGTAATGTCTCCCAGCCTTAACTTAAATACATTTAGAGCCAGCCATGGTGGCATATACCTGTAATCCTGGTACTTGGGAGGCTGAAACAGGAGGATCACAGGTTTAAGGCCAGCCTCAGCAACTTAGCAAGACTCAGCTTCAAAATAAAAAATAAGCCGGGCGTGGTGGCACACGCTTGTAATCCCAGTACTTTGGGAGGCAGAGACCGGAGGATCCAGGTTCGCGGCCAGCCTCAGCTCACTCTCTCTCTCTCTACTTAGTGAGGCTCTCCGCAACTTCGTGAGACCCGGTTTCAAAATAAAGTATAAAAAATAGGGCCGGGGATGTAGCGCAGAGGTAGAATGCCCCTGGGTTCAATCCCCGGTACCGCAAAAAAATAAATAAATAAATAAAATAAAATAAAATAAAAAATAAAATAGAGTTGGGGGTGTAGCTCACAGGTAGAATACCCCTGAGTTCAATTCCCAGTACCAAAAAATAAAAAAAATAAATCTGGGCACTTCATTTCTTTGTTCACTAGTCTTCCCATAATAATAATTCAATATATATTGGCTATTTTTATTATTATACTCTAACAATGCCACTTTATCACAGATGGAGTTGGAAGCCATATAAGCTTTCTCCTTATTCAGAGTAAGACATCAGCTTTTAACTGCAAGCTGAAAACTTACTGACAAGCAGAATGTTTCTGGTCGTATCTTTCATTAAAACAGAACATGTATAAGTCACTTATTCACACTTGTCCTGTTGTAGGTTCCTTTCCATTAGCTTAGGAATCCCCCTGACTTGGAAAGTTTGAAATGTGTTATACTTGGAAAGGGAAGTTTATTTCTTTTAAACATCTGGAATTCTTAGGCAGTGCTTCAGAATAGGTCAGGCTCATGGAGAAATTTGTGAGAAAGTCCTTCCATATGTAACATACTGGATGCATAGCCCAATTATGATATCTGTGTTGAACAAACCCAAGAACTGGATATTTAAAAAATCAGAATAGGATGTGATCCTTTAAAAATAAAATAAAATGAAATTAATAAAGCCTATCTAAATTGATATGCTTCTGTGTTTTCAGTTTTCACAAATCCCATTTTTACCATAGAATCCTGAAGTAATTGAAAGCAGATTTCCTTAGTCCTCCATTCACTAGTATAAAAAGGAATAATTTAAGAAAATACAAAAACTTAAGAAAAAGAAAAGATAAAAATCATCCTTGGTTGTAGTAACCTGGGTTTAACTACTGTTAAATATTTTAATTTTTTCTAATCTTGGTTTTTCCCTATGAATAGGTGGAGTTTTTACAGAGTTCTAATTGTACTATGAGTTTTCCCCTGAATAATTTTATTGTAAGCTGATTATAAACATCTGTTTAGTGCTAATCACCATTGTGCAGAGGGCTTTTATAGACAAAACCTAATTTCCATTAGAAAGTACATTCTCCTTTTTGAGAAGAGAAAACTGAAATCAAAGAAGTTGCTACTAGCTCAAGGATATATAATTAGTGAATAGTAGAATCAGGATTCAAACTCAAGTCTTCCAATTACATGTCTAGGTGCTTCTACTACTATATTACATCTCTTGAATTTGTAGTATGAATTGTTCTTATGAAAAAATTATTTTAAGAAATTTTTTGTGTCAGGCATGGTAGTGCATGCCTGTAATCCCAGTAGTTGGGAGGCTGAGACGGGAGGATGGCAACGAGACCTGCCTTGGCAACTTAGTGAGACCCTGTTTCAAAATAAAAAATAAAAAGGGCTGGGGGTTTAGTTTGGAGGTAAAGTGCCCCTGGGTTCAATCCCCAGTACAAAAACAAAAAAATTTTTTGTAATTCTTACCTGAATTAAAAATTATTATTACAGATATAAGCCTTCCAAAGTCAGCAGCAATCTGTTATACAGCAGCACTCTTGAAAACAAGGACTGTTTCAGATAAGTAAGTTATAAAAACTATGATAATTTGAAAAGACTGCTAAACTCAGTATTATGTTGTCCTCTCTGCTTCCTTCTGAATAATCCTTGATCTTCTGTGGTTTCTCATTGTGTGTAATGGAGAGAGGTTTTTAGAACTAAAAACGCTGGGACTTAAATTCAAACTCTACCACATACTACCTGTAGGATTTGGGGGAAGTTAATTATTTTGAGTCTCTTCCTCATCTGTCAAATGAGAATAATGCTGGAGGGTGGTTGGATGAGGATTCTGTGTAAGTGCCTAAAACAATGTCTAGAAAGGAAGTACACAGTAATAGGAGCTGTGGTGATGATGATGAGGCGTGCGATAGGGAGGAAAAGAGGTGTCATGTCTTTTCTTAGATTATGATTGAGTTATTTTGCTTTCCTTGTATTTTTGGCTGCTCTTAATGAATTCTCTTTTCTGCAGCTAAAATATTCAGAAGCTGGCTGGGTGCGGTGTCAAGACCCTGTCTCAAAAAAAAAAAAAGAATATTCAGAAACTGACCAAATGGTGGCCATTTTCTTTCACTTGAGATTACTATGTCTTGATATGATTAGAATGAAGTATTCAATCTGTCTCGTCTCAGATAAATATTTGTTAAGAATATAATTCTATTTCATTAGATTCTCTGAATGTCCCTGTGTAGCATTTCTTACTGTATTACCTTTCCCCAAGTGTGTTTTCAATGAATTTCTCCTGAAGGCTTTCTTTACTTAAGTTTGAAGATTTCTATTCCTTATGCTGTTTTGTTTTTTATATGTTGAACCAAAGTTTTACTTTCATTTTTAGTAGTTTTCTGGTTTTGTCTTTGGCCATTGTCAGAAACCCCTTTGATTTAGGGAGTTGCATTAAGAACTAAACCCATAATTTTTTCTCTCTTTTTGGTATTCATTTCTTCATTTTTTGGGTTTTTTTCTTTTACAGATTCTCTCCAGAAACAGCCTCCAGAAGAGGGTTAAGCACAGCAGAAATTAATGCTGTGGAAGCAATTCATAGAGCTGTGGAATTTAATCCTCATGTTCCAAAAGTGAGAAATTTTATGATGAAAATATTACTTTTGTCTAAGTTTATCAAATTGATGACAGTGTATAGACCAAAGTTTGGGTTGCCATAATTGGGTCAGAAGTATTTTAGTCGGCTATATTTTGATGCTTATTATTCACATTAAAGGGGATGTTAAACGACATTTAGAAGCAGGGTGTGGTGGTGCACACCTGTAATCCCAGTACTCGGGAGGCTGAAACAGGAGGATCTCAGGTTCAAGACCAGCCTCAGCAATTTAGCAAGACTCTTAGCAACCTAGTGAGACCCTGTTTCAAAACAAAAACCAAAAAGGGCTGGTGGTATAGCTCAGTGGTAGAATGCCCCTGGGTTCAATCCTTAACCTCCTCCCTATACACACACACATACAAAAGGCATTTAGAAAGATGAGTAGGAGCAGTAGTTCACTATAGGCTGTGTAATTGCTGTTAAAGCAAAATTTGAACTGTGTTCACTTAACTGTATTTTTATTTATTTATTTATTCATTTATTTATTTATTTTGCTGTGCTGGATATCGAACTTGCATGCTAGACAACTGTTCTACTACTGAGCTATGCCCTCAGCCCCACTTAGCTGTTCTTTTATTATAGTTATAGAGAAGAAATAATCAAATGGCTTTGTCTCAATAAAAGGTCATTTATATTTCAGATCACTAAATGAAAATTTCTGTTACTGCTTTTTCTCTGTATAGATGCTTGGGTTTTGAACTAGGAGTGAGTAGTAAAAAACTGAAGACAAATAGATTAAAATAATCAGAGCCGGGCGTGGTGGCGCACGCTTGTAATCCCTGTACTTTGGGAGGCGGAGACCGGAGGATCCGGGTTCGAGGCCAGCCTCAGCTCTCTCTCTCTCTCTCTCTCCGTCTCTCTCTCTCTCTCTACTTAGTGAGGCCCTCCGCAACTTCGTGAGACCCGGTTTCAAAATAAAGTATAAAAAATAGGGCCGGGGGTGTAGCGCGGAGGTAGAACGCCCCTGGGTTCAATCCCCGGTACCGCAAAAAAAAAAAAAAAAAAAAAAAAATCAGTAATAGCAAAGAGATGTGAAAGTTCCCAGGAAAACTGCTGAACTGATGTTTATTTGGTCCCAGATGAAACTACCTTCCTCATTTGTCTTTATATTTTACACCGTGCAGTCATACAAATTATTTGTTAATCTTTGCATGCTGTCACCTAAATACCTCAACATCCCAAACCCAAGATTAAAATTTGAGTTTACAAACAGTGCACCCATGTTAGAAGTTATGGAATATTCAAGAACAGATATCTTTACTTCAAAATATAATTATAAAGCCAGGTGTGAGCCGGGTGTGGTGGCACACCCTTGTAATCCCAGTATTTGGGAAGCTGAGACCAGAGGATCCAGGTTCATGGCCAGCCTCAGCTACTTAGTGAGGCCCTCCACAACTTAGTGATACCCTGTCTCAAAATAAAAAAGAATTAAAAAATAGGGCTGAGGTGTAGCTTGGAGGTAGAATGCCCCTGGGTTCAATCCCCAGCACCACAAAAAATAATAAATAAATAAATAAATAAATAAAGCCAGGCATGGTGGCACACACCTATAATCCTAGTACTTGGGAGGCTGAGACAGGAGGATTGCAGATTTGTAGCCATCCTCAGCAACTTAGGTCCTGTTTCAAAATAAACAATAAAATAGGGTTAAGGGTATAGCTCAGAGATAGAATGCTCCTGGGTTCAATCCCCAGTACCACAAAAAAAAAAAAATAAGAGAGAGAGAGAGAGGAAAGAAGGAAAAAAGGAAAGGAGGGAGGGAGGGAGGGAGGGAGGGAAGGAGGGAAAAGAAAGAAAATAAATAAGCCAGGCATGGTGGTGCATGCCTGTAATCCCAGTACTTGGGAGTCTGAGACAGAAGGATGGCAAATTCAAGACCAGCTTCAACAACATAGACTCTCAGCAACCTGGTGAGACACTGTTTCAAAACAAAAAAATTAAAAAAGGGCTGGGGGTATAGCTCAAAGATAGAATGCCTCTTGGTTCCATCCCCAATACCAAACAAAATGTAATTATAGCTATTGATTCCAGTATCGTATGTGTTAATGGAACTTGGAAGCTAGTAGATAGTAAAGAGACTAAACTCTAAAAGAAAATCTCCAAGAAGAGGAAGTTGTAAGCCTTTTAGAGAAAGTAAAGATATGATCAAGAAAATTACTGAAATATTGGGCTGGGGATGTGGCTCGGTGATAGAGTGCTTGCCTAGCATGTGTGAATCCCTGGGTCTGATCCCAGCTCTAAAAAAATAAAAAATCTAAAAAATAATTACTTCAGCCCAAGAATGAAAGTCAACAAATATTTGTTTAGACCATTCTCTTACTAAGTAACACTGGTTCCATAAATTTAAATAAAGCTCTTGTTACAAATTATAATATGTATACAGCAAAGCATATAAGCAGAAATGTTCATTTTAATGATTTATTATAAAGTAAATGCTTGGAAACTGCCAGAGATCAGAAAATAGAACTCTGTTAGCTCCCAGAAGCCCTCCTGATGCCCTTACCAACTACAACATCTGTCCTTCTACTAAAAGGTAACCATAATTAATTCTGACATTAATTATGTTTACTTCCTTCTTTTCTTTATATTTTTGGTCTCTACTTTTCTCTCATTACTGGTTTGTCCTCCGTCCCTCCCTTCCTCCCTCCCTCCCTCCCTCCCTTCCTTCCTTCCTTTATTTTTTGTGGTACCAGGGATTGAACCCAGGGGCATTCTTTTTTTTTTTTTTTTT
>PVJS01062550.1:0-10709 GCA_004027185.1 Glis glis | reverse complement strand
GAGGTGACCGTGTGTGATTTTGGGCTGTGGGCTCACCTGTGTTGAAGGTGACTGTGTGTGATCTTGGGCTGTGGGCTCACCTGTGTTGGAGGTGGCCATGTGTGATCTTGGGCTGTGGGTTCGCCTGTGTTGAAGGTGGCTGTGTGTGAACTTGGGCTGTGGGCTCGCCTGAGTTGGAGGTGGCTGTGTGTGATCTTGGGTTGTGGGCTCGCCTGTGTTAGAGGTGACTGTGTGTGATCTTGGGCTTTGGGCTCTATTGTTTACAGGTGCTTCTCACAGCGTGGAATGAAGGCCCTGCATTTGCTCCGAGTACAGGGTACTGATGCGGCTGTGTCCTGTGCATCTTGCCATTCTAAGGGCCTGAGGTTGTATCGTTGGGCTGAACCAGAAAGGGCCATCCTGGAAGGAAGTGGGGTGCCCCACCCTGACAGTATGGTTGCACCCCAGTGTGGGGAGGGTGTTTCCCCCAAGAAAATTGAGGCTGGCAGGGAAAAACAGTGGGTTCTGGATAGGTGACCAGTGACTGTCCACCAGTGAGGGAGGCCCTGGAACTCAGTCTCATTTGCTGGGAACCATAGGCTAATGAGCAGCAGTGTTGAATTTGTGTGGAGGAATGTGTCCGGAGGGCCGTCTAGGATCGCACAGTGCCAAGGGACTCGCAGCACCAGCCTTCTGCCTGTGTGTCTGTGGTATAGGCCGCTCTGCTTCTGCCTTGGTTGTTGGCATCCATGCTGCCATGGCAGGTGCCGTAGCTCCTGTCCTTGATTTTCTGTGGGCCAGGTGATTTTCATGTAGGTAACACGAGTCTTTTACTCAGCTCTGTATCAAAACTGAGAAAACAGGATACTCTTGGGCTTTTTCTGTATCTGCTTCACTCCGCTGCGGCTGTTTTGAGCCCTTGGGCCCTGGCATCACAGAACTCCTCCCTGGCTTCTTCCTTTGCCTCTCTGCAAAGACTTTTCTCATCTTTGTTGCCCGTTGTTCATGAACTTTGAGCCTAGCTTGGGTTGGTTCACATCTACCGTTTTAACTGGTGTGAATTAGCAGGCTTCTGGCTATTTACTGAATGATCTGGCATTCAGGCGCAGGGACTGTAGCACACTAGCTGGCAGGCTGGGTTTTACTCTCCTTGGAAGGTTGGTTTGGCCCACAGGTGCCGTGTGGCTGGTCTGGCTTTCTCCTGCCAGGGCTTTTTGGTCAGGCCTAAAGCCAGCACTGCCTCAGCCTTGCTGCCGCCTGGCTGCTAGTTTTGACTCTAACCTCTCAGATGCTTCCTTTCCATTTCTGTTTGCTGCCTTTTCCTTCCGCAATAGCTGAGTAGTTATAAAGTCTTCCTGGACATTTTCTTTTCTTTTTCTTTTTTGTGGTGCTGGGAAATGAACTAGGACCTCGTGCATGCTAGGCAAGCACTCAAATGTGAGTTACATCCCCAGCTCTTATTTTATTTTCAGAGAGGATCTGGCTAAGTTGGCCTTGAACTTGTGATCCTCCTGCCTCAGCCTGCCTCCCCAGTAACTGGGATTATAGGATGTGCCATCATACCCAGCATCCCTGGATTTTTTTTGTGCTTTCCTGGGGCTAGCCCAGTGGGGCATTCCCATTCAGGGGGAGCAACATGGTGGTGTGGCCAGGTTCTTGGCACAAAGTGCCTGACCTCTCAGAAGACAAGAGGGTCTTTTCAGGGTAAAGACCAGTCCTTGCTCTCCGGGCCCCTCAGAGTTTGCCTGAGGCACTGTTGGACCTGCATGTTAGTTTATTGACTACTTCTGGTGATGGCTTAAAAGGTCAAGAGAAGAAATTGTGAAAAGCGGAAGTGTCCAAAATGTGTACAGAGCTTCATCTGGAAAATTAGCTCTGGGTTCTGAGTTGTGGAAGCTCAGTGCTCTGGTGAAGGGCTCCTGGCTGCAGAGGGAAGTGGAGTCCACTGTTCCTGAGCCTGAAGACATGGGGCCACGCTACATATGGGACAGACTGATTTGATTCTGGCACCTCTTCACAGCCATTGGTGACAAAAGGCTGCTCATCTGTAAAGTCCGACCTCCTGCAGCCTTCCCATCTTCTCCTACTGTGGGCCTTGGGCCGGAAGCTGAGGGAGAGAGCATGGCCCCTTCCATCTTCCTGATACGTGGCTGGTCTGATGGGCAAACTCCTGCACTGCGCAGATGATCCCAGAACAGGGGAGTGGAGATGCTTCCAGACAGAGCCCTAGCACACGGCTGTGGGTTCTCGGAGCCCCAGCACGCGGCTGTAGGTTCTGGGAGCCCTAGCACGCGGCTGTGGGTTCTTGGGACAGGAGTCAGTGGTGTCTCACTGCCTTAGTGGCTGGGCGGCCGCCGCCTCCTCGAGCTCACACTTCTTCCCAGCAGGCTGGGGTTGGAGATGTCTGCACAAGGAGGCTAGGGTGCAGCTGGCCTCTCACAGTGGTGTGCACTGGTGTGCAGCTTTCTCACAGTCTCTCTTGGGATGTATGCTTTCCCTGTCCGATTCAGATCCAAAAGGAGATATTTTTCATTTGTGAATAACGAAGGAAAACTTTAAAAATTATTCATGAACTAAGTAAGTCGAAGAACCATCTTTTCCGCCTAAACTTTTTATTGTGCTCTGAGAACATTAGGCTGTCAGTGGTTCTGTGGGTATTGTTTTGTGGGATCAACCTCCTGCTATGGTGTGACTGGGGAAGTTGCCGCGGCTCCCTGTGCTTTTCTGTGGAACCAGGGCAGTGAAGTAGGGACCTGCCAGATGAGGTTTCATGGTGCTGTCACATGGTGATGCCTGGGAGGGGCCTGAACCCTTGAGCCTGCATCCAGCAGGTGCTGTGGGTTCAGCTCTGACTCCAGCACCCTCAGCGCCCTCTGGACCTACCCTCTGCTGGATGCTATGACATTCTCATCTGGGATACAAATGGTTATGGATGTGTCAGTGAATAACACATTCACATTTTAATCATGTTTCCTTAGGTATATTAATTCTCCACCCAAACCTATTCCTCTTCTAAGCTTTCTAACTCAGAAGTGGCACCACCATGACCAGGTCAGCCGGAACCACTTGATTCTTGCCTTGCTCAGCCCCACCCAGGCCAGCAGCAGACCCCGGCCCTCCAGGTGGAATGGTGTGAGACACACTGCCTCCATTCTCTCTTCCCACCAGTCTCCCACGGATCGCTGTAGGAGTCTCCTGACAGGCCTCTGCCCCTACCAGTTCTCCCTGCAGCATCAGAGGGATCTTTCATGGATGCTGTCCCTTCTCCAGCGCTGCAGTGCCCCTTCCCCTGCAACAGGAGAAGGACCTTCAGCCCTTAGGACACAAGCGTGCCTTGAGGGGCCTCTGCCTGCATTTGTGCGCACCCATCAGTGGGCAGAGCTCTAAAGTTATCCGTTCTCCACTTTCATCAAGTGAGGCATTCCACAGTCGGACAGATTTTCAGAGTCCGTGAAGTTCGTGGTTAGTTCGTGTCAAACTGAAGAATGCTGGACAGAGAGGCCCCTTTGCCCGAGTCAGCTCCAGTCCTGAGCTTCAGGGAATCGCTGATGCAGGCACTGCTTCGGTGTGTTTGTGACGGGGAAGTGCTCATGGATGGCGCAGGGCGAGCACTGTTCACAGAGGCTGTCTGTGTGGCCCACGCTGTCCATGGCTCTGACATGCAGTAGCTTTTTCAGGAGGGCACAGGGTTGTGTGTTTTGCATGTTATGGGATCATTGTGGTCTTGCTCAGGTCTGAGCTGCGCCTGTAGGTAAGCTGCTGGTGACCCGGCTGTCCTCAGGCCTGTGCACCTGTCAGTGTCCCTGAAATACCCGTTTGGTTCATACTCACTGGTTCTGTCAGTCTTTTCTAAAGCTCTGAAATCACATACACCAGTTTACCTGCAGCTGTTAGAAATACTGGGGTATGTGCCCAGGCATGCGACGCACGCCTATAATCCCAATACTTGGGAGGCTGAGACAGGAGTATCGCAGGTTTGAGGCCAGCCTCAGCAACGTAGCGAAGCACTCAGCAACCTTTTTTGTGTGTGTGGTACTGAGTATTCAACCCAGGGACATTCTACCTCTGAGCTACACCGCCAGCCCTATTTTATTTTATTTTGAAACAGGGTCTCACTAGGTTGATGAGCATCTCACTACTTGCTGAGACTGTCTTCGAAACTTCGAAACTTCAAAACTGTTTCAGCCTCCCAAGTCCTAGGATTATAGGTGTGTACCACCACACCCGGCTTGGCACTCAGCAACTTAATGAGACCCTGTTTCAAAATAAAGAATAAAATAGGGCTGGCAGTGTAGTTCAGAGGTAGAATGCCCCTGAGTTCCATCTCCAGCCCCCCCAACACACACACAGAAATATGGGGTGTGACTGAGTTGTGGCAGTGTCGGGAAGCAGAGTAGCCTAGTAGTTCTCTCTCCTGTCTACATCCAGTTTGGTGTTGCCTGCCTGTGCCTGTGGAAGAAAGTCAACCTGGCTTACTCCACTGCTTCCCCCAGTGAGAACACATGGCCTGGAGCCACTCGGTCCTTTCAGGGCTACTGATTCCAGAAGGCATTTGATCTCCATCAGCTCAGGAAAGATCTTCAGTCTGCCCTGGCGGCAGGGGCTGGCCATGTAACTTACAGTGAGCTTAGTCTCCTACCACTTCAGTTCCTTCAGTGAGCCCAGCAGCTGTGAGCATTCAGCCTCTGCTTTTCTCTGTGGAGCTGGACACCTGCTGCGTGGAGCACAGCCCCAGGCCTCAGGGCACTTTTGGAACTTCTCCTAGCAAGGGGTTAAACCGTGCTGTGTGGATTGTGGTCACCCCTGTACTGTGTGTCTTGGTGACTGGGGGGTACAGTCCTCAGCCCCTGAGCAGTCAGGGCACCTTACTCATCATTTTATTTATTTATTTATTTTTGCGGTACCAGGGATGGAACCCAAGGGCGTTCTACCTCCTAGCTACACCCCTGGCCCTATTTTTATCCTTTATTTTGAAAGCGGGTCTCAATAAGTTGCAGAGGGCCTCACTAAGTAGCTGAGGCTGGCCACGAACCCGGATCTTCCGGTCTCCACCTCCCAAGTACTGGGATTACAAGCGTGCGCCACCACACCCGGCCCTTACCCATCATTTTATTTTTTATTTTTATTTATTTATTTTTTTTGCGGTACCGGGGATTGAACCCAGGGGCGTTCTACCTCCGCGCTACACCCCTGGCCCTATTTTTTTATACTTTATTTTGAAACCGGGCCTCACGAAGTTGCGGAGGGTCTCACTAAGTAGAGAGAGAGAGAGAGAGCTGAGGCTGGCCGTGAACCCGGATCCTCCGGTCTCCGCCTTCCAAAGTACTGGGATTACAAGCGTGCACCACCACGCCCGGTTTACCCATCATTTTAGATACCCGCTCCATGAGTTCTGTGCCCTTTGAGGTTTAAGTGCATTTTTTAGTTTGGGGTATTTATCCACTCTGAATTGTTACTAACTCATCTTCATTCTGAATGGATAGTGTCTTCTCTATTTCGAAACCTCCATAAAGAATGTTAGCTGGAGCCGGATGTGGTGGTGCATACCTCTAATCCCAGTACTTGGGTGGCTAAGACAAGAGGATTGCAAGTTCCAGGCCAGCCTGAGCAATTTAGCAAGGCCCTCTGCACCTTAGTGAGACCCTGTTTCAAAATAAAAAATAAGGCTGGGTGTGGTGGTGCATGCTTGTAATCCCAGTACTTGGGAGGCTGAGAAAGGAGAATCGCAGGTTCGTGGCCAGCCTCAACAATTCAGTGAGGCCCTCTGCAACTTAGTGAGATCCTGTTTTTCCGGGCGTGGTGGCACATGCTTGTAATTCCTGTACATGGGAGGCTGAGACAGGAGGATCACAGGTTTGCCACCAGCCTTAGCTACTTAGTGAGGCCCTCCGTAACTTAGACCCTGTTTCAAAATAAAGAATTAAAAAACAGGGCTGGAAGCTGGGCATGGTGGCGCATGCCTGTAATCCCAGTACTTGGGAGACTGAGATAGGAGGATCGCAGGCAGGTTCACGGCCAGTCTCAGCTACATTTCTCTCTGCAACTTAGTGAGACCCTGTTTCAAAATAAAGAATAAAAAGTAGGGCTGGGAGTGTAGCTCGGAGGTAGAAGCCCCTGGGTTCAATCCCCAGTACTGCAAAAATAAATAAATAAATAAATAAATAAATAAATAATAAAAAATAACAAGACTGGGCGTGGTGGCACACACTTTTAATCCCAGTACTTGGGAGGCTGAGACAAGAGGATTGCAGGTTCGTGGCCAGTCTCAGCAATTCAGTGAGGCCCTCCACAATTTAGTGAGACCCTGTTTCAAAATAAAGAATAAAAAATAGGGCTGGGGGTGTAGCTTGGAAGTAGAATGCCCCTGGGTTCAATCCCCAGTACTGCAATAAATAAATAAATAAGTAATAAATAAATATAAATAAAATAAGCCGGGTGTGTTGGGGCATGCTTGTAATCTCAGTACTGGTGAGACTGAGACAGGAGGATCGCAGGTTCACGGCCAGCCTCAGCTACTTAGGCCCTCTGCAACTTAGTGAGACCCTCTTTCAAAAATAAAGAATAAGGGAGCCGGGTGTGGTGGCACATGCTTGTAATCCCAGTACTTGGGAGGCTGAGACAGGAGGATCACAGGTGCACGGCCAGCCTCAGCTACTTGTGAGGCCCTCCGCAACTTAGTGAGACCCTGTTTCAAAATAAAGAACAAAAAATAGGGCTGGGGCTGGAGCTTGGAGGTAGAATGCCCCTGGATTCAATCCCCAGTATCACAAAAAAAAAAAAAAAAAGAATAAAAAGGAGGGCTGGGGGTGTAGTTTAGAGTAGAATGCCCCTGGGTTCAATTCCCAGTACCGCAAATAAATAAATAAATACAATAAAAAAACATAAAATAGGGCTGGGGGTGTATCTCAGAGGTAGAATACTCCTGGGTTCAATCCCCAGCACGACAGAAAAAAAAAAGAAGAAGAAGAATGTTAGCCTGGTGAGATGACCAATGCCTGTAGTCCCAGTACTTGGGAAGCTGAGACAGGAAGATTATAGGTCCAGGCTAGCCTCAGAAATTTAGCGAGACCCTGTTTCAAAATAAAAAATAAAATAAGGCTGGAGATGTAGCTTGGAAGTAGAATGCCCCTGGGTTCTATCCCCAGTACCAAAATAAAAAGAAAACAAAATGTTACTTTGGGCATTTTGGTCTCAAACTAACTTGCCTACCTCCATTCTCTCTCTCAGGTGGTACTTCAGTTTTACTTTCTCTTCCTTTCCTCCTGCGGTGTAGTAAACCTCTGAATACTTAAAAAAAAATAAAAGAATGTTGCTTTTTGGTGCTCCTTGTAATAGCCAACAGTCAGAGTAACTTCAATGTCCCCTAGCAAGGTTGGTTATGGGGTTTCTTTTTCTTTTTCTGTATGGTTGGATCCATGGGCTTTTCATTTCCTTCCTTCTGTATTTCTACATTCCCCAAATTCCTGTAACAGCATGTTTGCTTTTAATTAGTGTATTATTAAAAGAATATTGGCTTTACAAAAAGATCTGAATTATATGTAGCTTTTCAAAAACATACTTTTTTCTTCTAGAAAAAATTAGCAGGGGGTGGTGGCACATGCCTATAATACCTGTACCTGGGAGACTGAGACAGGAGGACTACAGGTTTTTTTTTTTTTTTTTTTTGCGGTACCGGGGATTGAATGCAGCGGCGTTCTACCTCCACGCTACGCCCCCGGCCCTATTTTTTATACTTTTATTTTGAAACCAGGTCTCACAAAGTTGCGGAGGGCCTCACTAAGTAGAGAGAGAGAGACAGAGAGAGAGAGCTGAGGCTGGCCGCGAACCTGGATCTGCCGGTCTCCGCCTCCCAAAGTACTGGGATTACAAGCGTGCGCCACCACGCCCGGCACAAGGTTTTTTTTTATTTTTATTTTTATTTTTTAGTTTTTGGAGTACTGGGGATTGAACCCAGGGGTATCTACCTCTGAGCTACACCCTCAGGCCTATTTTTTTTGGGGGGGGGGACTGGAGATGGAACCCAGGGGCATTCTACCTCTGAGCTACACCCCCAAGCCCTATTTTTTATTCTTTATTTTGAAACAGGGTCTCACTAAGTTGTGGAGGGCCTCACTAAGTAGCTGAGGCTGGCCAGGATCCCGGATCCTCCGGTCTCAGCCTCTCAAGTACTGGGATTACAAGTGTGCACCACCACACCCGGCTAAATGTTTTCTTTTTTTTTTTGCGGTACCGGGGATTGAACGCAGGGGCGTTCTACCTCCGCACTACACCCCCGGCCCTATTTTTTTTTATGTTTTATTTTGAAACCGGGTCTCACGAAGTTGCGAGGGCCTCACTAGATAGAGAGAGAGAGAGAGAGAGAGAGAGAGAGAGGGAGGGAGGAGAGAGAGAGAGCAAGTGCGCGCGTGCACACACGCACATGCGCGTGCATGCTGAGGCTGGCCGCGAACCTGGATCCTCCGGTCTCTGCCTCCCAAAGTACTGGGATTACAAGTGTGCGCCACCACGCCCGGCTAAATGTTTTTTTTTAATATAATCTTTTTAATAAAATACTAGAGAACTTTTTTTGTGGTACTGGGGGTGGAACCCAGGGGCATTCTACCTCCGAGCTACACCCCCAGCCCTATTTTATTTTTATTTTTATTTGGAAACAGGGTTTTGTTAGGTTGATGAGAGTCTAACTACTTGCTGATACTATCCTTGAACCTGTGATCATCCTATCTCAGCCTCCGAAGTACTAGGATTACAAGCGTGAGCCACCATGCCCGGCTTCCGCCCTTTTTTTATTTTTATTTTTATTTATTTATTTATTTTTTGGTGGAACCGGGGACTGAACCCAGGGGCATTCTACCTCTGGGCTACACCCCCAGCCCTATATTTTTAGTCTTTATTTTATTTTTTTCACGGTACTGGGGATGGAGCCCAGGAGCATTCTACCTCCAAGCTACACCCCCAGCCCTGTTTTTTTTTAATTCTTTCTTTCTTTTTTTTTTTTTTTGCGGTACCGGGGATTGAACCCAGGGGTGTTCTACCTCTGAGCTACACCCCTGGCCCTATTTTTTATTTTTTATTTTATTTTTTATTTTTTTGCGGTACCAGGGATTGAACCCAGGGGCATTCTACCTCTGGGCTATGCCCCCAGCCCTATTTTTTATTCTTTATTTTGAAACAGGGTCTCACTAAGTTGCGGAGGGCCTTACTAAGTAGCTGAGGCTGGCCGTGAACCAGGATCCTCCTGTCTCCACCTCCCAAGTACTGGGATTACAAGCATGCGCGCCCGGCCCTTTAATTCTTTATTGTGAAACAGGGTTTCACTAAGTTGCAGAGGGCCTCACAAGTTGCTGAGGCTGGCTGGGAACCTGCGATCCTCCTGTCTCAGCCTCCCAAGTACTGGGATTACAAACCTGCGCCACCACACCCGGTTTTAGTCTTTATTTTGAAACAGGGTCTCATAAGTTGCGGAGGGTCTTACTAAGTAGCTGAGGTTAGCCATAAACCCAGATCCTCCGGTCTCAGCCTCCCAAGTACTGGGATTATAAGCATGTGCCACCACGCCTGGCTCTATTTTTATTTTTTTTGAGAAAGGGTCTCACTAAGTTGCTAAGGCTGGCCTCAAACTTGTGATCTTCCTGCCTCGACTTCTGATTCACTGGGATTATAGGCCTCAACCTTCTCATTCTCAGCGATTATAGGCATCCACTGTACCCAAGGATCTTAGATCTTTTAAAAATTAATTTTAATTTTCATCAAAAAAACATAGATATCAAGAAAAGTTCAAATAATCCTAAAAGGCTAATAATTGTACTTAATTGTCCCCCACTTCCCTGCTTTTCCAGGGAGGCCTCTGCCCTCTGTCTTACCCTTCGGTATTAGTTTGGGCCATCATATCAAAATAACATACATTGATTCCTCAGTCAGAGCTGGAGAGTAAGAGCAGGGTCTGGAAGGTGGGTTTCCCTCTGAGCCTTGGCGGGTGGCTGCCTGCCGTCTTGCTGTGGCTCATCAGCTTTGTCGAGTATGTGTGGGATGGTTGAAAGGGTAGAGCTGTCGAATCAGGCCACCTTATTACTTATGTAGCCTTGTCTATTTCTTATTCACATTCAGCCACATTGATGGTCAGGGCTTCAGCATATGAACTGGGGACACAGCTGTGGTTCTGAGTCACACACTCATACTGCTGTCTTTGGGTTCTCTTTTTTTTTTTTTTTTTGGTACTGGGGATTGAACCCAGGGGCACTCTACCACTGAGCTACACTACCAGCCCTTTTTATTTTGAAATAGGGTCTCACTAAATTGCCGGGGCTGGCCTTGAACCTGTGATCCTTCTGTCTCAGCCTCCCCTCACTGGAATTACAGGCATGTAACTCCATATCTGGCTTCAGTTATTGAGTTTTTTTTTTTTTTTTGCAGTACTGGGGATTGAACCCAGGGGCATTCTACCTCCAGGCTACACCCCCAGCCCTATTTTTTTATTCTTTATTTTGAAACAGGGTCTCACTAAGTTGTGGAGGGCCTCACTAAGTAGCTGGGGCTGGCCGTGAATCCGGTTCCTCCTGTCTCAGCCTCCCAAGTACTGGGATTACAAACATGCACCACCATGCCTGGCTCAGTTACTGAGTTTTAAAGTTTATTTTATTTTGTGGTACTGGGGATTGAACCCAGGGGTATTCTACCTCTGAGCTATACCCCCAGCCCTATTTTTTATTCTTTATTTTGAAACAGGGTCTCAC
>PVJS01062549.1:0-10709 GCA_004027185.1 Glis glis | reverse complement strand
TCCATGCTGTCAGTGGTAATATCACCTTTTTCATCTCTTATTTTAGTAATTTGGGTTGATTCTCTCTTTCTTTTGGTTAGCTTGGCTAGTGGTTTATCTATCTTGTTTATTTGTTCAAGGAACCAGCTTTTGGATTTGTTGATTTTTTGTATTGTTTTTTTATTCTCTACTTCATTGATTTCTGCTCTGATTTTAATAATTTCCTGTCTTCTACTAGCTTTGGGGCTAGACTGTTCCTGTTTTTCAAGGGCTTTGAGGTGTGTCATTAGGTTATTTATTTGTTGATTTTCTGTTCTTTTGTGGGCACTCAGTGCTATGAATTTTCCTCTTAATACAGCCTTCAGGGTGTCCAAGAGATTTTGATAGGTTCTGTCTCTGTTTTCATTTGTTTCTAGGAATTTCTTGTTTTCTCCCTCTTGTTTCTTCTTTTACCGATTTCTCATTCAGCAGTGTGGTATTCAGTCTCCATGTGTTTATGAGGTTTCTCTGGGTCTTCTTATAGTTTATTTTTAGTTTCATTCCATTATGGTCTGAAAAGATTCAGGGGATTATGTGACCTTTTTTGAACTTGCTAGTACTAACTTTGTGGCCTAGCATATGGTCTATTTTAGAGAAAGTCCCATGATCAGCTAAAAAAAATATGAATTCAGCTGTAGTTGGGTGGAATACTCTGTATGTGTCTACAGAGGTCTATTTGGTTTATGGTGTTCCTTTAGTCTGAGGCATCTTTAGTGACCTTTTGTCTTGAAGATCGATCTAGTGGTGTGAAAGGGGTGTTGAAGTCTCTCAATATTATTGTATTGGGATCTATGTGTGATTTAATGTTGCAAAGAGTTTCTTTTATGAAAGTGGTTGCCCCTATGTTTGGGGCATAAATGTTGGCTATTGTTATATCCTCTTGCTGGATCGTTCGTTTTACCAGTAAGAAATGTTCTTCTTTTTCTCTTCTGGTAAGTTTAGGTTTGAAGTCTAATTTGTCTGATATCATAATTGCTACCCCTGCTTGTTTTCCAGTTCTATTAGCATGGATTACCTTGCTCCATCCCTTCACCTTCAGTTTGTGCGTATCTCTATTTGTAAGGTGTGTTTCTTGCAGGCAGCATATAGATGGATTGTGATTTTTAATCCATTTTGCCACCTTATGTCTTTTGATTGGGGAGTTGAGGCCATTTATATTCAGTGTGATTATTGAGAGATGGGTTTTCATTCCTAACATTTTGAGTTTTAATTTCTGTTTGAGGTAGTGTTTGTTCTTTGCCTAGTTGTTTTTTTGATGGAAATCACTGTTTCTCTGGTTCTGGTGTTTCCTTATTATTTCTTCTTTGTTATTAATCTCTTTGAGTATTTTCTCTAGTGCTGGTTTGGAAGACATAAAGTCTTTCAGCTTCTGTTTGTCATGGAAGGTTTTTATTTCTCCATCAAATTTGATAAATATCTTTGCTGGGTAGACAAACCCTGGCTGGAGGTTGTTTTCTTTCAGAATTTGGAATATGTCGCTCCAGGCCTTCCTGGCTTTCATGACTTGGTTTGGAAGGTCGGGAGTGATTCTTATTGGTTTGCCTCTGAATGTTACTTGCTCTTTTGTTCTCACTACCTTTAAGATTCTCTCCTTGGCCTCTACATTAGTCAGTTTGATTATTATGTTACGTGGTGGACCTCTTCTCTGATCCTGTCTATTGGGGGTTCTATATGTTTCCTGTACCTGTTTATCGACCTCTGTTTCTATGTTTGGAAAATTTTCTAATATTACTTCTCTGAATAGATTATTGATTCCTGTAGCTTCGGCTTCAAATCCCTCTTCTATGCCTATCATTCTTATGTTTGCTCTTTTAAGACTGGCTGAGATCTCTTCAATGTCCAATTCATGCTGTCGAATTGTTTTTTTCTAATTTATATATTATGTGTTCATTTTTGGAGAGGTCATCTTCTCAGAGTGAGATTCTGTTTTCCATGTGGTCTAGTCTATTGTCGATGGTCTGTATGGATTCCTTCATTTCAATTATTGCATCCTTCACCCCCTTCAGAGCTTCTTTTTGATTTCTGTTTATTTGATCCTTCATTTCTATCAGGCTCTCTCTGAATTCTTTTCGGAAATCCTGTATCATTTCCTGTATTGAAGTTCTGAATTGTCCTTCTGGTAGTTTTGACTTCTGATTTGGTGGGTTCTGTTGTTGTGGGATTGTGGGGGTTCATTGTTTCTTTGCCATTCTTCCTTTTCACGATTTCAGGTTTCTTATCTTTATACTTTTGTTCCTTTTGGTAGTTCTCTCTCTCTCTTTCTCACTCTGTAGGTATCCTATGTAATCCCTCTCCCTTTATGGTTTCTTATCCTCGAGGTAGATAGTTGCTACTAGGTGAGCCTTAAAGGTGAATAGCCTTTCCTGAATGGTTATTTTCACTTGCTCGGTATAATGTCCATTTTCAGGCCCAATTCTTGGTCTCCTTCAGTGATTGGGACCATTGCCTGGTGCCTCTCACTACCTGTGCAAGTGACCAGTGCTGCTATTGCCCTTCTCACTGCAAGTGTGGGTCTCTGGTGGTCTCTACTTGGGCTGTCCCTATGTCTCTCTCTATCTACACCTATGGCAGTTGTCAGCAACAGGGAGCCCTGGGCTTGTGCCTCTCTTTGCCTACAGAAGCAGTGGGTGTCGCCTTGCCCTGATTCTGTGCAAACACAGAACTCCATATTTTCCACAGAGAAGGCTGGTTTGGTCCAGTTTTCCCCAGGTACCACAGCTGTATGTCCTGTAGTTGTCCCTGGGGACTCTACAAGGGTGCTGCGACCCGTGGACTGCTAGTCTGTCTCACTCAAATGTCACTAGGGAGTGTCTGCTTATCCATGTGTCTGCCACGTCCCACAGCAGACCCCACTCTCACCTCTGCCGGGACAATCTGCACTGTCCCAGACCTCGCGATTCCCTGTGGCCACGCTGGGTGGTCTCCCCCTGGGGGGGCTCATTGACTTACGGGCTCATTGAGCACTGCTCGTAATCTCTGGCGGGGTCTCAGTCAATGCTGCAGGCTCTGTCACGCCTCTGGGCCCTGGGGATTCTGCCAAGTATGGATCATACTGCTGCTCACACCCGTCGCTGATGCTCTGCAGTGCTGGTTTTAGAGAAGGTCCCTGGCTTCCCTGTTGGTGGCCTGCAGAAGCCACAATGCCGGTTGCTGTCAGCGTGGTCTGATCAAGATGGTGCTGCTGCCGCTTCTGCCAACGCAGCAGTTTGGGTCTGTGTCGCACGTGGAATGAATTGCTGCTCACCTTCACTGCTGCTATTCTGGAGCTGCTGGATTCACAGCAGGTCACTGGCATCTCTGCTGGTCTTGTGCAGGAGCCACAATGCTGGTAGCTGCCAGCAAGGTCTTGCCAAAATGGTGCTGCTGTAGCTGCTGTCGCTGCCATCGTTTGGTCTCTCTTCTTTGCTGATCTTTTGTCTGGAAGATCAGTCTACTGGTGTGAGAGGAGTGTTGTAGTCTCCCAGTATTACTTTACTGGGGTCTATGTGAGAATTAAATTCATGAATAGTTTTTTTATAAAAGTGATTTTACCTATGATTGGACTACTGTTATATCCTCTTATTGAATTGTTCTTTAATGAGTAAAAAAATGACCTGCTTTTTCTCTTCTGATAAGTTTAGGCTTGAAGTATATTTTATCTGATATGAGAGTTGCTACCCCTGCTTGTCTTCAAGTTTTATTTGCATGGATTAACTTATTCCAGCCGTTCACCTTCAGTTTGTGAATATCCTAGCCTGTAAGGTGCATTTCTTGCAGACAGAACATAGATGGATAATGGTCTTTAATCCATTTTGCCACTTTATGTCTTTTAATTGGGAGATTGAGGCCATTGATTTAAAGTAAAATTACTGAGAGATGATTTTTAATTCCTGTCATTTTGGTTGTATTTTCTGTTTGGGGTAGTGTTTGATCTTCTTTGCTTAGTTGTTCATTTGATGGAAATCATCCTTTCTCTGGAACTGGCATTTATTTTTATTTCTTCTTTGTAATTTATTTCCTTGAATACTTTCCCTCATGTTGGTTTGAAAGATATAAAATCCTTCAGCCTTTCTCTGTCATGGAAAGTTTTTATTTCTTCATCATATTTGAAAGTTTTCTTTGCTGGGTAAAGAAAGTTGTCTTGGCTGGAAATTGTTTTCTCCTAGGTTTGGAAGATGTCACTCCAGACCCTCCTCACTTTCATGACTTAGTTTGAGAAGTCTGGAGTGACTTTTATTGCTTTATTTTATTGCTAGGGAGTGGTCTCTGAGGTGCAGGCCATTGCAGTTTGTGTCTTGTGCATTTCTAGCCTTCTGTGTGTGGGGAGCTGGGATGCTCTGCCTGTCACCTGGGATTGACAAGTCCTTAGTGTCTGGAAGACCATCCTGTTGGTTCACCTATCTGGTCCAGCCTCAGCAGTAGGGGTTTAAAGGAGTCAGCTGGTATATACAAGGACAAATTGTGACATAAACAGTGGTGAAGTGAGAATGAGGAGGAAGGTGATAGAGTGAGGGATGCAAGAAATAGGGTAAAGTAGAGAATAGAATCAAATACAATAAGAGTTTAAGAAAGGATAGAAAAAAAGATTAAAATAAGATACTGAAAATAAAGGAAAATTTTAGCAAATGATATAGAATATATACAGTGATAAGAAATGGAAAAAAATACAAGGCATGGGCAGACAGGTGCATTGGAATCAGACAAACAAACAAAAAACACAGTCACACCGGGTGTGGTGGCGCACACTTGTCATCCCAGTACTTTGGGAGGCGGAGACTGGAGGATCCGGATTCGTGGCCAATCTTAGCACGCATGCGCATGCGCGCACTCGATCTATCTCTCTCTCTCTCTCCCTCTCTCCTCTCTCTCTCTCTCTCTCTCTCTCTCTCTCTCTACCTAGTGAGGCCCTCCGCAACTTCGTGAGACTCAGTTTCAAAAATAAAGCATAAAAAAATAGGGCTGGGGATGTGGCGCAGAGGTAGAACGCCCCTGCGTTCAATCCCCGGTACCGCCAAAAAAAAAAAAAAAAACACGGTCACATACAGATAAACACACAAGAGGAGAGGAAAAGAAAAGAAAAAGAGGGGAGCCTCAAGAATTGTTTAACAGAGAGTGAGTAAAATTTCCTTGTTGGAGAGGAGTTGAGTGTTGTGACTTTGGATAGTCCCTTGCTGGGTTTTTCTTTCTTCTTGGATTGAGGCTTGCTTAGAAAATATGTGAATGCTGCTCCAGAGCTCCAGTTCAAGTCTCTACTCCCCTGCCTACTGGGTTTCCTACTTTTTTAATGAGGCAGAGTGGGGTGGAAGAGCAGGGAGGGGCTACTGTGACTGCTGGCTACTTGTAAGAAGTTCTTCTGGGCTGGGGGTGTGGCCCAGTGGCAGGGTGCTTACCCAGCACTAACAAGGCTCTTAAACTCAATCCCAAGCAGTGCAAAAAAGGGAGCAATGAAAAAGAAAAGAAAGGAGGGAGGAAAGAGAGAAAAAAAACATAATAGGGAAAAGAAAAAAATACAAACAAGCAAACACACAACAACCGCAAAAAAAAAACCCACAAAAACTTCTCACACTTGGCCTCTGCAGTTCCTCTTGGGTGTGTGTGGATATTTCCAGCCTGTTATGGCCCCCTTATTACTGTAGGTGCAAGTATTCCTGCCCATTTGGAAACCTGTAAAAAGAAGTCAATCTTTAGCCCCAGCACCAGGTCCTCCAGCGAGACCCTGATGCTGTGCAGTGTCTCCCTCTGCACAGGTGCCTAGCACCAGGGGCCAGGCACCAGGTTCACTCAAGGATTCCATGCTCTCCACAAAAATGGCTGGAATGGTCTGCAACATCTAAGCCCTGTGTATTCCTCAGAATTTTGTGTGAGGTTTGCAGCCAAGGTTTGCATGTATTGCCATATTCTCTTTTTATGGTCTCTTTTCAGTTACCCACTGTTTATGGCCTGCACTTACCTCCCTGTGTATCACACACTCATCTCTGCCACTGGGTGCAATTGGTCTAAGAAGGTAAGGAGGGGTGGGGTGGTGGGTTTGGTTGCCTTTTTCAATCCAGTGCTGCCATGGGAATGTGCCATTCTTTGTCTGGTGCCCTCATTCTCTGTGAAGTAAATCTCAGGTTGCTGGATATGAGATTTTCTGGGGTTTCCAAAGTTCCTGCTGATTGGAGGTGCATGCTATTGTTATTGTTTTGTGTCTCCACTTGCTCAAGGATTTGTTGCTTTTTTTCTTATTTTTCAGCTTTTGTGTTTAAATATGTCTTTGTACATATTAAGTTTTTCTGTTTTTAGTTCCCACCTCCCATGAAGGTGCTCTGGGATGTGGGTTGCAGCTCAACTCAGATTTCCAAGGTGAATTACAGGCAAGTTCACCTTAGGGTCTTACTCTATCACTTTCTTCCTCCATTTCTCCTCTGGATGTAACTTTTTAAAATTTTACTTTATAACTATTTGTGACTGTTATATGGAAATGAAATAATGTGGGTTCTGAAAATTTTACTAAACCACTTTATTTCTAAGACCTGGCTTTAGAGATATTTGGCTCTTCTGTTATAATATTAATTGTAAATAAATAAAATTTTGATTCTACAAACCTATATCATTGATGAACTTAGACACAAAACTTCTAAACAAAATACTAGCAATGCTCATTCAAAACCACATCAAGAAAATCATATACCATGACCAAGTTGGGTTCATCCCAGGGATGCAAGGCTGGTTCAACATATGAAAAATAATCCATGTAATCCACCACATAAACAGAACTAAAGACAAAACTCACATGATAATTTCAATAGATGCTGAAAAAGCATTTGACAAAATCCAACAGCCATTCATGATAAGAACACTGCAGAGAATCAGAATACAGAGAACATACCTCAACATCATAAAGGCAATATACACTAGGCCCACAGCCAACATCATGTTGAATGGGGAAAAACTACAAGAGTTCCCCTTAAAAATAGGAACAAGACAAGGATATCCACTATCACCACTTCTCTTCAATATAATACTAGAGACTCTAGTCAGAACAATAAGGCAAGAAAAGGAAATAAAATGAGTATAAGTAGGAAAAGAGGAACTGAAACTATCCCTATTTGCAGATGACATGATATTATACTTAAAAGACCCAACAAACTCAACCAAAAGGCTTGTAGAACAGATCAACAAATTCCGCAAAGTGTCTGGATACAAAACCAATCTTAAAAAATCAGAAGCTTTTCTATATGCCAACCATAAATCCACTGAAAAAGAAATCCAGAAAACATTTCCACTCACAATATTGCCCAAAACAATAAAATACTTATAAATAAACCTAATGAAGGATGTAAAAGACCTCTATAAGGAAAATTATAAAACATTGAAGAAAGAAATTGAAGTAGATATTAGAAGATGGAAAAACCTCCCATGCTTTGGATAGGCAGAATAAATATCACCAAAATGGCCATTCTTCCAAAAGTGATCTACAGATTCAATGCAATACCCATTAAATTATCAAAGTCATTCTTCACAGACATAGAAAAATAAGTCCTTAAATTCATTTGGAACAACAAGAAACCCAGAATAGCCAAAGTAGTTCTCAGTAACAAGAACCATGCAGAAGGCATCACAATACCTGACTTCAAACTATACTACAAAGCCATAGTAATAAAAACAGCATGGTATTGGCACAAAAGCAGACACATAGACCTATGGAGCAAAATAGAAGACTCAGAAACAAATCCACACACTTAGAGCCAATTGATTTTTGAAAAAGAAACCAAAAACATACACTGGAAAAAAGCCTCTTCAACAAATGGTGTTGGCAAAACTGGTTAACCACATGCAGAAAAAAATGGAAATAAACCCCACTTTCTCACCTGGCACAAGAGTCAACTCAAGATGGATCAAAGACCTGGAAATTAGACCAGAGACTGTGCAACTACTTGAAGAGGGAATAGGTACAACCCTCCAACACATAGGCACAGGCAAAAACTTCCTCAATAAGACCCTAAAGGTACAAGAAGTTAGAGTGAGTATCAACACACGGGATTGCATTAAACTGAAGAGCTTCTGCACAGCAAAGGAAACTATCAAGAACCTCAACAGAGAGCCGACAGAATGGGAGAAGATCTTTGCCAGCTACTCCTCTGATAGAAGACTAATATCTAGAATACACAGAGAACTCAAGAAACTCACTGCTAAAAAAACAAACAACCCAATCAAAAAATGGGCAAGTGAACTAAATAGACACTTCACAAAAGAAGAAATACAAATGGCCAATAAATATATGAAAAATGTTCAACATCATTAGCAATCAGAGAAATGCAAACCAAAACTACCCTGAGATTTCACCTAACCCCAATTAGAATGGCAATCATTAAACCACAAACAATAACAAATGCTGGCAAGTATGTGGAGAAGTAGGAACTCTAATACACTGTTGGTGGGATTGCAAATTAGTGCAACCACTTTGGAAAACAGTGTGGAGGATCCTCAGAAGACTGGGAGTGAACTTACCATTTGACCCAGCAATACCACTTCTAGGTATCTACCCAAAGGAATGGAAACCAAACTACCAGACTAATGCATGCATATCTATGTTTATAGTTGCACAATTCACAATTGCCAACTATGGAACCAGCCAAGATGTCCATCAACAGATGAATGGATTACAAAACTATGGGATATGTACACAATGGAATTTTACACAGCCATCAAGAAGAACAAAATTATGTCATTTGCAGGGAAATGGGTGGAATTAAAGAACATTGTGCTTAGTGAGATTAGTCAGACCAAAAAGTGCAAAGTCATATACTTTCCTTAATATATGGAATCTAGGAAGAATAGTGCATAGAAAGGACTCCAGACAGAGTTGGAGAAAACCTTATATGAATAAAGAAGGCAACCTAACTGGGGGAGATGAAAGGGGGGAAGAGGAAAACACTCTAATGCACAGGATGCATATACACAAACTTATCAAAGTCAACTTCTATGCTGAGCATGGGGAGGAGAGAAGGGTGAGGGAATGGGGGTGGGAACCAGGGGAGGGCTAATTGACCAATGTGTGCAAGTATACTTCTACCACCTTGAAAATCATCAAGCTGTATGAATACAATGCACCAATAGAAAACTGCTTAATGCCTCACCATTAAATATGCTATGGGTTTTTTATTGTTTTTTGTTTGTTTTTAGATACATCTAAATTGCCCACTTGATGTTTTTCTTCAGGTTTAATAAACATTCAGTCTTAAAAACTATCATAGGCCACACTTAGGAGTATTCAAAAGGATATGAGACAGGCATACATCTTGCTATATGCTCCTTTTCCATAGGAGTATCTTTGCTGTGGTCCCTGCAGTAGTTCCCACAATCACTTAGGGGCTATTTTCACTGACTCCCCAAGTGACAGTTCACTTTCAAAATAATGAAATTCACATTGGTTGGAATGTGGAAACTGCTCCAGCTTGAAAACCTCATGCCCCTCAAAAACTTGATATAATTCCATAGGCATACCTTACAATGTTCACAAAAGGGACTTCCCCAGTTACCAGTGTTCCACACAAAAAAAAATATAATTTCTTGTGAGGTATTTATAGCTCCCCCAAGCCAAATGCAGCTTAGAGTTTTGCTTAAAACATAGTAAATGTTGTTTAACAACACAGTTGGCACATACCATGTTCATTTATTTTTAGATCTGGAAAGCTAACTGAAGGCAAAATTATCATTCAGAAAAACAGGTGTATCCACAATCTACTTCTCCCAATGAACTTTTATTAATACCTTTAAAATGGTAAAAGACAAATCCATTCATTTCATAATCACTGCACTTTTTATTGCTCAGTGAGGCTTCTTTTCTGAAGGCACCTCTGCTCCTTAGTCAGTTAGACTTTTCTTGGCAAGAATTTAGAGTGCTCACAAGTCTTGTATTTGAGAGATGAAATGTAAGTTCACATTAATAACATCAGCACATGTAATAAACCAAACATAGCATGGTGTCATTTCACTCTTTGCAGCAATAGTGTTCCTTTCACATACCATCAATAAATTAGTAGTTTTATCCAGTGAGAAAGTATATTATCTCAGTCACTGAAAAAACAAGGTTCTGTTCATAACCTGCTGCATGAATTTTTTTAAATATTGGTCAATTGAAGTTATTTAAGAAATGTTTTGACTGAGTGTAATGGTGCACACCTGTAATCCCAACAACTTGGGGGGGCTTAAGCAGGAGGTTTGCAAGTTAGAGGTCAGCTTGGTCAATTTAGTAAGACCCTATAAACAGCAAGTCTGTGTGTGTCCCCATTCCCCAGGCAGCAGGCAGCTCTGCATAGGTCATTAGGGGTGTCCAGAGGAATGATGGGTTGTGACACGGGCAGGAGGCCCTCTAGGTGTATGGGACATGAGAGGCTCTGGTTTCTTTTTTTTATGTTTTTATTGGTGCATTGTAGTCTCACTTCACAATGAGTATCAGTTTGGTGTTAACATACATGCACACAGCTCTTGGTGTCCCTCCCCCTGCTTCCCCCCCCGCCTCCCCCCAACATGTAGCACTGAGAATGATGTTGGTATAATCTCACATATACACATTGTTTATGACAGTAATTCCATGGATTCACTACTTTCTTACCCTTCCCCTTCCCTTGTATCCCTTCCCTAGCACCTCTGAGGGTTCTCCATTGTCATTGGAGACCCTTTTGTGTCCCCACTACTCCCTATATTGCGCATATTAGTGAAAACAT